>CAUDMG010002164.1:3627500-3722500 GCA_958450375.1 Homarus gammarus | reverse complement strand
CCTCTCATTAAGGTATTACAGGTAGACCACATCAACCACCTACAGGTAAACATTAATTACCTCTCATTAAGGTATTACAGGTAGACCACATCAACCACCTACAGGTAAACATTAATTACCTCTCATTAAGGTATTACAGGTAGACCACATCAACCACCTACAGGTAAACATTAATTACCTCTCATTAAGGTATTACAGGTAGACCACATCATCGCTACAACATTCATATTTTGGCTACCTGGGGCGTCTTTGTCACACCTGAGGGCCAAGATCAACAAACATTCAGTGTTCTGTGCCTCTCTCTACACACGTGTGCTAATGAACCCGAGGAGTATCCATCTGAGAAATATCCACACGAGTAATATCCACCTGAGAAATATCCACACGAGAAATATCCACACGAGTAATATCCACCTGAGAAATATCCACACGAGAAATATCCACACGAGAAATATCCACACGAGAAATACCCACTGTGTGAATCTAGGCCACAAGGAGAGAGGATAGAGAGATACCATTAACCAAACTAATAGTCTATTACATAACCCGGAGTTAACAGACTGCCGGCACAGGATTACGGCTCACGCAAAGGTCAAAATGCCACCTCCTCCCCCCTTGAAACAAAATTCAATAAAAACACAACTTGGTCAACACCCCCCCCCCCCCCATCACAAACAAACAATAACATAATACAAACGTGATAGGTAATTGCGATGATTTTTTTCCCTCTCTGCAGTTTAATTTTATTTCCGTAATTATCGTATCATTAGGGAGGAAATATTGGGATAATTAACTCATGTTGTTTACTGGAGGTGATTGTTAGTGATTAATGATTATTGACCTAATTACCTGTCGAGTGGTTTAATATTAATAATTGGTATAATGATGATGATGAGTACAGTAGGACTAAGAATTAAAGTATGAGTTAATTAACATCATCAATAACATTGTAACTTTAACACAATAAACTTTTCCCGGTTTTAATGATTTTGTTTAATACTTATTTTAACCATTTTGAGGGGGGGGGGGGGAATGTTTACGAATATGATAATGTGTTTGTTGCATCTGGTTAGGTTAGGTTAAGTTCGCACAAACTCATATAGTCCAACACTTAAGAACTTACAAACCATTTCACGTTCTGTTTAATTTATAACAGAACAGAACAGAACACACACACACACTACAACCCCAATGTTTCAGGTAGATAAATATACACAGGACTCAAATAGATGAACACACACACACACACACACACACACACACACACACACACACACACACACACACACCGCTTCAGGTAGATAAATAAAACGACTCAGGTGAACAAGTTTTTTTTCTTCGTAATATTGGTAAGAACAAAACACAAACATTAATACAGGAAGCATCAGTACAATACTGGGGACCTTTACTGAAGCCGTTGTGTATAATACTTCAGGAATTAATGAGATATTTCAGCACAAAATCACTAAAATTTCACTTTTCTATGAGGAGGCATCTTGGTAATGTACGTGTGTGTGTGTGTGTGTGTGTTGGATGTTAAGAAAAGATAAACTAAGTGATAATTTAACAAGGTGTTCAATGGTCCTGTAACAAACAAACACACACACTTTCCAAACACACCCACCCACACACTTTCCAAACACAGCATCAGGCCAAATTTGTACCCTGAAATGACATCCCATGACCTTTCGACAGAGGGTCCTGACCTGACTGTGTACCCAAATGTCCCTCACCTCCTCCGGGTCACCCACTCAATCAATAGTCCAGGTATTACAAAACTAAGCTGGTGAAAACTGGCTTGACACGGACACCAACAATCCCTCACCTGGCTCACGTCTCAAAACATCCAAGCCAACTCAAGTCAACGTAACATAACCCTACCCCAAGCCAAACTAACCTAACCCACCTCAAGCCAAGCCCAGCCAACTCTCCCTACTCAACCTAACCTAAGCCAAGCCAACCAATGCACTCTGACTTACACTAACAATAAAAGTTCCAATATCACCAACACATCAACCCAAATGCAAAAAATACAATTAATTAAAAGAAATACACCTGTGGAATCTGAATTAATAATGACATCACCTGAAGCAAAAAAAAGGGTTTAATTACCTTGTATTATTATTGTTTTTATGAACAGGTAAATTCTACAACAATTAAATGTTTTTGTTTCGTTGTGTCGTATTATATTAAAGCATCAACACCTACACCTGTTTAATTAATCAATACCCACACCCACTTGAGTTCTTATTCAGCCACCTACCTACGTACCCACCCCACCACCTTCCTCCTGCTGTTCCACCCACCCCACACACCCTCCTCCTCCTCCACCACCACCCACAGCCTCCCCCACCCTACCCACTCACCCCCACACCCTCCCACCTCCACACACAATATCACCTTTAACCTCATCTGTCCCCAAAAGTTAGAACAGTAATAAAATCGAGTCAATATCCTGGCACTATGAAGCGAGTGGTGGCAGCCCAGGTGTGCAGCTCATTAACCTCACAGGTAAAACAGTAATGACTCACGTGTTTAGTCTGTAATAAAGACCAGCGTTGATTTTTACGGCCCCTGATATTGGTGGTGGTAATAATAATAATAATAATAATAATAATAATAATAATAATAATAATAATAATAACAGCACCCAAAAATATAATAAAAACAATATGATAATGCAACAATAGCAAAAAACAAAAACAATAAAAAACAGTAAAATTGCTAAAAAAAAGAAAAGAATAACTAACATTCCATTAAACACTACAACCCAAACATCACCAAGAACATCACCGTGTACGTCAAAGGTAACACAATGACGTGGACCCTAAATCACCTGAAATGACGCAAAGTTGCATAAAACTGATTAATCTATCTATAACATCAACAATGGCTGCCGGTGTTATTGTGTGTGTATTGTTTCCTGGTGTGTGTGTGTGTGTGTGTGATAGTCATGACTGCGTACACGAGGGTGAGTCATTATCAAATATTTACTACCATATGAAGACCTCACCACACACACACACACACCTTTACAGCAGGTTACAGGCAGCTGGTCTCTTCCACATATACAGGCCCTGAGATTACAGTATTGTACAGTAACTAGTAATCGTGTGGTTGATAAGTACAGTTCTGAGTACAAAGATACAGTGTGGGCGAGTACGGATGTGGGGGCGAGTACGGATGTGGGGGCGAGTACGGACGTGGGGTGAGTAAGGATGTGAGGCGAGTAAGGATGTGGGGCGAGTAAGGATGTGGGGCGCGTGCAGATGTTGGGTGAGTAAGGATGTGGGGTGAGTAAGGATGTGGGGCGAGTACGGATGTGGGGCGCGTGCAGATGTTGGGTGAGTAAGGATGTGGGGTGAGTAAGGATGTGGGGCGCGTGCAGATGTTGGGTGAGTAAGGATGTGGGGTGAGTAAGGATGTGGGGCGAGTACGGATGTGCGGCAAGTAAGGATGTGGGGCGAGTACGGATGTGGGGCGAGTACGGATGTGGGGCGAGTACGGATGTGGGGCGCGTGCAGATGTGGGGTGAGTAAGGATGTGAGGCGAGTAAGGATGTGGGGCGAGTACGGATGTGCGGCAAGTAAGGATGTGGGGCGAGTACGGATGTGGGGCGCGTGCAGATGTGGGGTGAGTAAGGATGTGAGGCGAGTAGGGATGTGAAACTCTGGAGTGCATAGTAATTGTCATTCATTAAAAGTGACCGGGAAAAACTGGTTCTATATATTAGTATTGTTGACCAAGACCCAGCGTGGTGGTGGAGCAACGCAGAGATAGGTCACTACAGTTTGGTTAGGAGGCCACGTCATCTGTGAGTCGACTTCCCACTCCCCCCCCCCCCGTACACAGTGGGGGGGGAGGGGCAGAAGAGGGGAAGAAGTGGGAGAGGAAAAGGAAGAGAGGGGGGGAGCATCAACACGTTCCTACTATTTGTTTTGGTGGGTAGTGCCGCTGATGGCCGGTAGAGGCGCTGGCGGTGTTTACCTTCACGTTGCCAATACTTTTCCCAGGGTGAACAAGGACGTCAACACGCGTAACATGGGCCAGTGAGTCACCTTCTTTCCCCGCCGTCTCTCTCACGGCCAAGAGACTTGTAATGGTGGAATCAAACAGAAATTCATTCCCAGAACGAGATATAGACCATAAAACTACTCCATCTTGGTAGTTACACTCCCCTCTTACGCCCCCCCCCCTACTCCACCTATGGCTGGAGTAAGGAGTAAGCCGGACAGACAGACAGTATTACTACCGTCTGTTCTGAGCTGTAAATAACGGAACTGTAAGCTCACTGGATAATTTCCCACAGGACTACAAAATCCTTCTTCCTACAGCAACAAACTGAACACAAAAACCCACCACCACAAAAAATCCTTCAGGTTCTATAATACACATCACGTATCCTAACATCCTTCACGTATCCTAACATCCTTCACGAATCCTAACATCCTTCACGTATCCTAACATCCTTCACGTATCTTAACATCCTTCACGTATCCTAACATCCTTCACGAATCCTAACATCCTTCACGTATCCTAACATCCTTCACGTATCGACTCGGGAGGATTTTTCTTCGTCTCACTTGTTTGTGTTGTTGTAAGTTACAGAATACAGATCCCACACAGTACACCATCGTCTCCCACACTGTAACCTTCACTGTAACTAAGTAAGACCAGTTGACGAAGCGGTACAGAACACTAGGTCGGCCACGCCTTATGTACAATTACCCTGTAAAAGGTGCACAATAAACTAGCTACTGTACCTGACAAAATATTTCTCGTGTGAGTTTCGGGAAAGAATGTGTTTGTGTGTTTGACTTTGTATAGAGAGTCTGTACACACACACACACACACACAACCTTTAACCAAGACCTATACAGCCCAACAGATAATGCCATCCCCATCCGGAGTTATTTCCCGGTCAACTCCGTGAAAGGTTACCGGGATGGAGGGGGAGTAGGAGGGGGTGGGGGTGATCCGTAAACACAAGCTATACACCAGGACCACAACACCGGGATTTCCAGTGGTGTATATTTCACTGATGAATCTTGATGTATGAATCTATACTATACAATATTAAAATACAGTCAGCCCTTGTAATCAGTAGTGGTGTTGTGTGTACGTTCCTCTACACACACACACACATAAACACAAGAACATAAGAATGGAGGAAACTGCAGCAGGCCTATAGATCCATACTGGGCAGTCCCATTTACACGCAACCCCTATTGCTCATATGAGCATCCAACCTATGTTTGAAGCGTATTCGAGTTAATCATGATATTTGGTAACTAGTTTCATTCATCCACTCTCTGTTCCTAAACCAGTGTTACCTATTTCGCGCCTAAATCTAAATTTGTCTAATTTAAAACCATTGTTACGAGTTCGCTCCTGGTTGGATAGTTTGAGTACCTTTGTAATGTCCCCTTTGTTTAGCCCTGACTTCCATTTATACGCCTCCATCACGTCGCCCCTCGCTCTACGTCTCTCGAGGGAATGCAAATTAAGATGCTTTAACCTGTCTCTGTACTCAAGGTTCCTAATGCCCGGGATTAGTCTTGTCATTCTCCTCTGGATTCTTTCCAAGGATTCTATATCCATTCTGTAATACGTGACCAGAACTGAACTGCGTAATCCAGGTGTGGTCTCACAAGCGCAAGATATAATCTTAAGATGACCTCGCTAGTCTTGTAACTAACACTCCTTTGTATGAACCCAAGTACTTTATTAGCCTTGTTACGAGCAAAAACACATTGTTTACTTTACATTTGTCCACATTGAATTTCATCTGCCATTTTTCAGACCATTCGAAATTTTTTTTTAGATCTTCCTGTAGTTTTGCAGAGTCCTCGTCAGATTTAATTACACGTCCTATTTTAGTGTCATCAGCAAATTTACTTTTGTTGCTGTCTATGCCGATATCTATGTCGTTTATGTATATAATAAATAATAATGGTCCAATTACTGAGCCTTGCGGAACTCCACTAGTGACGTTGCTCCAATTGGATTTAGTGCCATTAATGCTCACTTGATGTTGCCTGTCCTGTAACCACGCCCTAATCCATTTTAGAATATTACCTTTAATGCCATGTGCTTCTACCTTTCTTATTAGTCTTTCGTGGGGAACTCTGTCGAAGGCTTTGCTAAAGTCGAGATATACCACATCATAATTGTGCCCCTTGTCCACCGAATCGAAAACTGATGAAAAGAATGTTAATAGATTAGTTAGACATGAACGCCCACTTGTGAAGCCATGCTGGGAATCATTGATCAATTTGTGCTTCTCCAGGTGATTTCGAATGGAGTTTGAGATGATTGCTTACAATTGATGTTAGAATTGATGTTAGACTGATTGGACGGTAGTTAGAGGATAGTGATCTATCCCCTTTCTTGAAAATTGGTATTACATTCGCTATCCTCCAGGATTCTGGAACTACACCTGTTTTTAAGGACATGTTAAACAACTTTGCTATGGGCATACTAAGCTCTTCCTTACATTCCTTTAATACTCTGGCAAATATCTCATCGGGACCAGGTGACTTATTAGGCTTTAGTTTGTCTATTTGCTCACTAACATCGTTACTAGTCACTACTATCTCGCTTAATTTGTTTTCTTCACTAATTATGAATAGAGTCGGTGCCTCGTATATCATGTTTAAATTTTCGGTGGTGAAAACTGTTGAAAAACATTTATTCAGATTATTGCTCATTTCTCTGTCGTTATCAGTTAGCTCGTAGGTATCTGACTGTATTGGTCCAATCTTTTCTTGTGTTTTAGTTTGATACATTTGATAGAATCCCTTGGGGTTTGTCTTCGCCTCCCTTGCTATCCTCAGCTCATTATTCCTCTTTGCTTTCCTTATCTCGGTCTTAACCCTACCGGCCAATACCTTATAATAATCCCGGAGGTAAATTTCGCCACGATTTATCCTCCTACCTATACCCTTCCTTTGACCAATAATGTTCTTTAAATAATTATTTATCCATTTAGGGTCATTGTTGTTTGATCTGAGTTTTTTGTATGGTATGTTCTGCCTTTGTGCATTAAGTAACTCATTATTTAAATGTCGTGGAACTCGGCAACCTCAGATCTCGTTATCAGGTCGGTTTCAACCGTCAGGTCCAAGTAGTTCACCCCCAAGCGTGATACCCCTTCTCTCAACTGCCTCTTCAAACTATCAAAGTTTGTCCTTCTGAAATCTGGGACTTTTATGGAATTTTTCTTACGGCTGCCCTGAAAATCTAACTGGAATCTAATTTATTTGTGATTGCTGTTTGCAAGTTCGTTCCCTACCTCGACATTACCTATGAGGTTTTCTCTGTTCGATAGAACTAAATCGAGTATATTATTACCCCGAGTGGGTTCGGTTATATGATGACTTAGGAAAGAGTTCTGGAGCGTTTCAAGAAAATCCTCTGGTACTGAGTTACCCCCGTAAGGTCAATCCAATCTATTTGGCCCCACACACACACACACACACACACACACACACACACCAGGTAAAACAGATATACACGTTCTGGATCCACATGACCAGGTAGGACGCACCAAGGTTAATTTCCACACACTTTCGATCTAATTAAATCGGTTCTTTTCCTAACTTCTCCCCCCCCCCTCTCTCTACCCCCTCCTCCTCTCCCCTTCACTCTCTCCCTTCTCCCTCTCTGTGTACCTAAGGAGACAACACCACCACCCCTACCCCCACAGGACCCAAGCGGAACAAGGTAAAGTTGAACTAGCAGCTGGTGAAGAAAGGAGGCGATGAGGACGGGGGGGGGGAAGGTGAGGACTGAGGGGGGGGGGTTGAGGATTGGGGGGGAGGTGAGGATTGGGGGGGGAGGTGAGGACTGGGGGGGGGAGGTGAGGACTGGAAACGGGGCGACTCTAGGAAAACAAACACTTTAGTACATTTGTGTACGTCTCACAGGCGCCACAAGGTCCTGTCTTATACCACGTGTTGTATATAATGTTGAAGACCAACACTCGTACAGCTCTAGGAAATAAACTACACACCCACTATCTTGTGCAAAGCTGAAGCACTGTTGTTTTTCGTTTGGAGGGGGGTCTTCTTACGCAGTGGCTCCAGTATGACGCAATAAGACCCATGTTTTACGCATTTCGCTACACTGCGGTCGGTGGAATTTACTTATTTTAGCCAGTTGAGGTTAGGTTAGGTTAAGTTAGGTTAACTCCAAACAGTTTTATTCAGTTGAGGAGAAAACTTTTACAATAAGAGGGTTAAATTTCTCGTCCTAACTGGTAATACTGTCTGAGTGTCTGTCCTGGTGGTTCAGCTACGCGTAATGAACCACAATTACCTGATTGGTCTGGATAGTTGGGCCTTTAGAGGTCTCCCAAGGTGATTATTGTGATTAATGTAAATTGGCTTTTGTGGTGATGAGTTGGGGGGGTGGGGGGGTGGGGGGATGTGAGGGGTAGAGGGAGGTGAAGGGGTGGGGGTGGTGTGGGGTGGGGGTGGTGTGGGGTAGGGATGAGGGGGGTGTACCTTCCCTTATTCCTTTGTAGAAAAAACAGTATAATCGTTAATCACCCCAGACAGTGGCACCATTGACCCTGAATCACACCACCACCAAATCGGCGCCAGTTGTTACGTCATCCTGCCCCCCCCCCTCCCCGTCCGTCACACCACTCTTCTCCTCCCACCGTACGCCACAGCACCCCCTCCTCCCACCGTACGCCACAGCACCCCCCCTCCTCCCACCGTACGCCACACCACCCCCCTTCCTCCCACCGTACGCCACACCACCCCCCTCCTCCCACCGTACGCCACACCACCCCCCCCTCCCACCGTACGCCACACCACCCCCCCCTCCTCCCACCGTACGCCACACCACCCCCTCCTCCCACCATACGCCACACCACCCCCTCCTCCCACCATACGCCACACCACCCCCCTCCCTCCCACCGTACGCCACACCACCCCCCCCTCCTCCCACCGTACGCCACACCACCCCCCCCCCTCCTCCCACCGTACGCCACACCACCCCCTCCTCCCCCAGTACGCCACACCACCCCCTCCTCCCCCAGTACGCCACATTTACCCCTTGTTTCCCTGCTTACACCATTCGTTGTCGACTATTTTGCCTCTAACCTCACTATTGCACCACAAACCTCCTACGTCGTCGTGATGTTGATTAAGAAAAACCCCAAATTCTAAGCCAGTTTGGAATATTTAATTACCCAGCCTTTACTGACCAAACTGATGAATGTTCTATTTAAGCATAGAGGATGTTTTGTATATCTCAAGCACAGTTTCAACATAGTTTCCTCTCACATCAACATAACCTCACCTTAAAATACCCGAAAATCCAATACCTGGGCTGCTCACCTGGGCCCCACACTGAGTTGACCCTTGTCCTGCTGGGCCCCAATACGGCGATTATCCTAGTTAGGTTAGGTTAAGTTTGATTAAGTTAAGTTTAATTAAGTCGTGTTTGATTAAGTTAAGTTGGATTGGGTTGGGTTAGGGGAGGATGGGTTGGGTTAGGTTTAATTATCAGGTTAAATTTAATTAGATTAGACCAGGTAAAACAAAGTCAGATTTGTATACGTTAAAATAGCAATCAATTAAGTTAGTTCACATCAGGTAGAGATTAGGTTAAGGCTCACTACCTTAACCTGGGGCCTAATGAGAACAAGGGGCCCAACTGGACAAGCAGGTCACCACCGCCCACGACACCAAAGTTCAACAGCTTAATGAACCTAGACACACCTGTGCATCAATAACACACACACCTGTACCTGGGGCAAGTGTGGAGTTTGAATGGATTTAGTGACCTGCATGTGGTAATCCTGAGTGAGGGTGTGGATGAGGGGGTGTTGGGTGGGTGAGGGTGTTGGGTGGGTGAGGGGGTGAGGGTGTTGGGTGGGTGAGGGGGTGAGGGTGTTGGGTGGGTGAGGGGGTGAGGATGTGGATGAGGGGGTGTTGGGTGGGTGAGGGGGTGAGGGTGTTGGGTGGGTGGGTGTGGATGGAGGTGAGAGTGCGAGGTGTGAGTGACGGTGTGGATAGAGGTGGATGATGGGAGTGAGGGTGGGTGAGTGGGGTTGAGATATATGGGTGGGGACGGGGTGGGGACGGGGGGGAGAGTTACAGTAATCTTATGTTATCTGAGTCTGATAAGAGCAGCTGGCAAGTCATTCCCTGAGAGAGAGAGAGAGAGAGATAAAAAAGCTCTCTCACTCCTTCCTCACCCTCTCTCTACCTCACTACATTCCTCCTCCAAAACAACAACAACATCCACCAGTCAAGTCAGAAAAGACGGGTAATACTAAACTACCTACCCCCCCCCCCCCCTCCGAAACAAAAATAATCATAATAATTTAACTCCGATAATTAATGACCGGTGAAAGTTATTACGAGGTGGTAATTATCGTGGATCATTAGTGGGAAATTTAATAATAATAATAAACTTTAGAGGGAGAATGAGTGAGTGTTACGCAGAGGAGGTCATTTGCATACCTGATAGGTTATAGGATTTTTTTAAAGGTTGGGTTAGGTTAGGTTAGGTAAGGGTTGGGTTAGGTAAGGGTTGGGTTAGGTTAGGTAAGGGTTGGGTTAGGTTAGATTAGGTTGGATAAGGGTTAGGTTAGGTAAGGGTTGGGTTGGGTTGGGGTAGGTTAGGTTAGGTTGGGTAAGGGTTGGGTTTGGTTTGGTTAGGTTAGGTTAGGTAAGGGTTGGGTTAGGTTAGGTTAGGTAAGAGTTGGGTTAGGTCAGGTTTTATCCACTAACACACGTCTAGCACATGTAGACTCACCATAGCATAGAGAAGCATATTTTAACGAGATTATTAGTCTTTAAATACATTCAATAAGACCTAACCTAACCCAATAAGACCATAACACTCAATAAGACTTTTAATAACACTCCACCACACCTGTAATTATAGGACCAAATCTCTAATTGCAGGTGTCTGTGTGAACGTAATTACGAGTCTTATACTGTGAAGGAAATTATATGTGAAGGTAATGAGCCGAGAACACCAGGTGAGGTCAGGTTAATTGTATTCTGGGAGTCAACACCTGGAGATGGTGAGAGATGGGTTCACCTGCGCTTCTTCATTCATTCACCTGTTTCTTCATTCATTCACCTGTGTTTCTTCATTCACTCACCTGTTTCTTTATTCATTCACCTGTGTTTCTTCATTCATTCATTCACGGGTTTAAGTTGACTAGGGGTATATACAATCACCACCACCACTACTACAACAGGCAGCGTGGGCCAGACAGACGAGGGCCACGGCCAGCCAGCCAGCAATGTGGGAGGGCACCTTGCTGCGTCCCCGCCCCGTCCTTGCTATTACTGACAAAACACACACACACACACACACACACACACACACACTAACTAACTATTACAAACACAAAAATAAAATAAAAAACAAAGGAAAAAAGTTATATTACCTTCCATTACAAAAAATAAATAAAAATAATAATTCTAAGGCAACAATAAGATAAATAAACACTCTAATATATAATGTTAACAGTGATATTTCCTCAAGCGCTTATCCGACTCATCGTTTAAGAGCGTTATGTGTGTGTGTGTGTGTGTGTGTTTTTGTTTTGATAATGGCCGGTGAGTGTCCCCTGGAGGCGGCCACAACACACTCTCTCTCGCTGAGGACAACTATGTAGTCGTCTTCTAGTATGGGTGAACAAGACCTGAGGTAACAGCTTGGTGGAGGAGGCCGCGCCGACGTTAACCTTCCTTGGGGTAGTCGTAGGACACCACCTTCTCTCCCATCCTGTAGTAATAATGCCTCAGGGCGTCTCACTGCCTCTACCTCTTTGTTCAGCCTCCTGGTAAACACCCGCCTCGCCTCGCCTCCCCCCCCACCCCCCCCCCCCCCCCCCCCGCCCGGCCCGGCCCGCCCCGCCACGCTCCAAACGTTTGGGTACGAATGTTGCAGAAGCGTGGCAGCCCCGTACTACCTCACCGTTGCCCCCCACCTCCTCCCCCTCCTGAGCCTCCCTCGTGTCCGCCTCTCTCTTCCCCTCACACAAACACACCTTCCTCCCTCCCTCCCTCCCCGCTTTCATCCTTCTCAGTAGACAGACCTAACAGAAGAAGGTAATCCCTGATCACTAAAACTCTCACAAGACAGACAGAACACTAAGGGTCGTCCATCCTTCAGTACACAACAAGCGGCTTAAAGTACCTCCCGGCGCCTCACTCACGAAGGGGGTACGGACACATGGCTGGGTCGGCGGCGCCCTCCATCTCCCGTCTCCTGCACCGCCACCGCCGCCTCCCTCCCGCACCTTCAGGTTAGTCGTGCCGAGAGAATCAATACAGTAGAGTCGTGACGTCACCATAACAGCCCACGAGAGCCATTTGGCCACAGAGCGGAGAGCACGAGTACCCCGGGCCACAATGATGGGGGTCTTGAAGAGGCTGGCCCAGGAAGAGCTCCCGGGTGGCGGGGCGTGGAGCGTGGCTGGCTGGCTGGCTGGCCCTTGAGTGTCACCTAAGAATTCGTCCCATAGGTGAGGGGAGGGGATAGGACTGGAGGGGAGTGGAGAGGAGGGAAACGAAGGGAGGGGAAGGGAGGGGAGAAGGGGAAGGGAAAGACTGGGGGGGGGGAGGGGGAGATTGCACGAGGTTGGGCGCGGCACATTCACCCCCCCCCTCCCCAGTCACACGTGTTGTCTGACCTACACAATAACAATGACGCAGCACAAACTACCATCACCACAGCTCTTAACACAATGTCTGAAACAACCAAGATCCAGAAAGAAGCCCCACCCCCCTCTTCTCTCTCTCTCAGGTGTCGGTGTCTGGCGTAAGATTTAACCAACAGTTCGCTCTTAAACACCTTAGTTGTTGTTGTGAGAGAGAGAGAGAGAGAGAGAGAGAGAGAGAGAGAGAGAGAGAGAGAGAGAGAGAGAGACCCTACCTCACCTGGTGGGTCATGTTCGATAATGGTCAATACAAAAATACACGGCATCCAGCAGAATATTTTATGAAGTGTGGCTGACTGACCCACCCCCCCCCCCCCACAGTAAAACAATGAAACAAACAAACAAATAAACAACTACAAAACTTAACTAATAGGAAAAGAACCCCATTAAAATAACCATCACCATTAAGGCCAGTAAAGCAAACACCGACCTCTCGAAATGGTAAAAATATGACGGTATAAGATGAAACAAAGACACTAGTATGCTTTAGACACACACGTAAACAAACACACAACAAAGAAAAACACAAACACAGTTATTGTCAAGTGTGAACGTGAAAAGACTCCCGTATTCTTTTTGGTCTGTAGTTGTTTCTTTGTTTTAACTGTGTGTGTATGTGTTTGTCAGGGAGAGGCGGTGTGGATATAGTACACTGCGGGATGAGCTTTCTGGGTCTGTTTCTTCCGGTATACAAGGCGACAGCGAGGCCAACCCTGCACTCAAATCACCTTCACATACATCCATTCACAGCTGGGTGGTATGGCCGGGGGAGGGGGGGAGGGGGACCAGGGACCTTTAAAGAGAGCTATTAATTACTAAGTTTAAAAACCACCCCCACTCATTAAAAACTTCCAAGATGGCGTCAAAATTACACTGACACTCTACCTGGACAAGATCACTACATGACATTCACTCAGCCAGGCCAAGGAATAAAAACTTGACGCACTGTACAACACAATCTGTGATGAACCGTGACCCCTGGTAGTGGCGGTAACCAGCTGTTGTTCCGACCTCATGTTCACTACTACGTAACACTTACTCTCACCCCAAAAAGTATCATCAAGGAACCACGTAACATTCACTACCCCAAAAAGGGAGGGGGTCAGGGTCGATGCCTTCCAGAATGAACACTGGCGACTCCTGTTCTCTCGGTAGGTTAGGTTAGGTTAGGTTAGGTTAGGTTAGGTTAGGCTAGGCTAGGCTAGGTTAGGTTAGGTTAGTGTCTCTTAATTGTAGGTATCTCACACAGCCAGGTAAGAGGTGAATAAATTTATAAATCATTTGAACAGGTGAGTCACATTAACTCCATCCCTTACCTGGTGCTAAATTAACGGATCTAATTAAGGTAGAGTCTCGGTGTAAAAATTCCCCCCCCATCTTGACGTTATTTACTGCCCTACCTTTACTTAATTTAACCGGGTAATGAATTCTCGTATCTTCAATCACGAGAAGAAATTACCGTATCAATCACAGACAAAAAACAATCACACCTTAAACTCTGGAATTCTTGTAAGATCGTAAGTTAAATTCTCGCTCTTAAGGGGAAAAAAACAGGAAAAACATGGCGTCGAAACTGTCCTGAGACTGTATTGGTTTTATAGATGGGAGGGATTTAGTACAGAGGGGAGTAGGGGGGTAACGGGTGGGTGGTGGATGGAGGAGAAGGAATAGGGTAAGGATAGATTGAGATAAGCGGAGAGGAGGATGAGGAATGGGAGAAGGAATGGGGAGGTGGTGAAGGAGGAGGTGTAGGCGGGGGGGGGGGGAGGGCAGGGGGGACTATCGATTAATACATTTATGATCAATACAGTATCCTGGGGGGTGTGAGGGGATAAGAGGGGACAGTCACCTAATATCATATCTGAGAGGCGCCTGTGTACACCTCTCCAGCTGTGTACACTTTTCCTACGTACAACTCCAGCTATGTGCACTATTTCTACCTGTGTACACCTTCTCTCTGTACACTAACACATAAGACACACCAGTTACCTGCCGCCACAAACTCATTAACCAAGGTAACTAATTATTAACCCATTTATACCTACACACCTGTCTCCCTTGACGTTATCACCTGTGACCTTACCTGTCGAGAAGAAAAACACTAATTAACAAACCTTTCCCTCAAAAACAAACTTCAAACTATACCTAACTTATCATATAATCTATTTCATTTCTATCATCTATCAGGTAAATTCACCTTTGGTTTTATATACGAATACAAACTCAAAATATTAGTGAGTTATAAAGAGAGAGAGAGAGAGAGAGAGAGAGAGAGAGAGAGAGAGAGAGAGAGAGAGAGAGAGAGAGAGAGAGAGAGAGAGAGAGAGAGAGAGAGAGCAGACCACGCCTCCACCCACACACACACACACGAGGGTGGAAAGTTAATTTAGTCATTACCTGAGGCAACTGCTTTTGCAATAGAGATGAAAGTTAATTTTTATATTACCTTCGCCACGTGTTGTTGTTGTTGCACAGGTAAAATATGTTGATCAAGTCGCCCACTGTACCTCTCGGGTTGCAAACTGATTGTATGACTGGGACTGTAAATTGACCGCACAGCTACAATCACAAAATGAATTATTACAGTTTTTCCTTAATTACGGTCAACGGTAATTACAATCCAATTACCCGCTTGACTGTCAGAGTAGAACGAGGTAGTCAATAATGTAAGGGATAAATGATATGCTTACACCACACCACACCACATACCACACCACACCACACACCACACAACACCATCTAAGTGTAGACAGAACGAGACGGAGGAGGGTGGGGGAGTGGACAGGTAGACGGGGTAATACTGTCATTAATTACCTGTACCTTGATGTTAATACGTATACAGGTAATTTACGTGTTAATAGTAATTATTTTAGTCTCACCTTCCCAGTGATGATGACTAGAGGTATAATGAGGTGTGGTGTACAGGTGTGAGAGGGTGTACAGGTGTGGGAGGGTGTACAGGTGTGGGAGGATGTACAGGTGTGGGAGGATGTACAGGTGTGGGAGGGTGTATAGGTGTGGGAGGGTGTACAGGTGTGGGAAGATGCACAGGTGTGGGAGGATGTACAGGTGTGGGAGGATGTACAGGTGTGGGAAGATGCACAGGTGTGGGAGGGTGTATAGGTGTGGGAGGGTGTATAGGTGTGGGAGGATGCACAGGTGTGGGAGGGTGTATAGGTGTGGGAGAATGTACAGGTGTGGGAGGATGTACAGGTGTGGGAGGATGTACAGGTGTGGGAAGATACACACCTGACAATCATCTCTTCACCCCACTCACCCGGGGGTTTGATAAGTGTTTGTCACCGTGTAAGAGGAAACACCTGGCTAAGTCACTTGACATACCTGACTGAGGGTCAAGCTTATCATGTGGGTGTGTGTGGGTGTGTGTGGGAGTTGTGGGTGTTAATAGACTCAGGGGGGTGTTAATAGACTCGGGGGGGGGGGTGTTAATAGACTCAGGGGGGGTGTTAATAGACTCAGGGGGGGGGTGTTAATAGACTCAAGTAAAATCGTTCCTTTACCCTTAACAACAAACACTCACCTGTGTGTCATGATGACGAGCCCAAGACAAACACACCTGTTTTAATTAAGTTTCCACCAATTAAGACAGACAGACAGACACATATTTAAAGACTGTCTAGGAATCCCGACCCAGACACTCAGTAGATCCCCCCCCCCCCCTCCCCTCTTCCCCACCAGTTCAAGTTCAACGTCCTCACGAAGCCAAACAAATTATGGTGTTATGATCATGTAACATGCTTATGTGTGTGTATGTGTGTGTATATATTACCACTTTCAGTATTATTATCCCACACAAAAACATTTATTATGCAAATTATGTAAACAAGCAGTCATGACGTCACAGAAAAACAAAACAAAAATATTGCTCACTGTTTCTCTTCTCCTTCACGAGAGACATAAAGAGACATCAGTGAGACAGACACACAAGCAAATGTCTCACACTGTTTCTTATTACACCTGAAGCAATCAGAGTAAGTGATTCACCTGAGGAGTTGAGGTGAATGTCTGTCTATATCTGTCCGTGTCTGTCCATATCTGTCTGTCTGTGTGTTTGTACTACACTGACTCAGCACAAATCCTAAAAAAAACGTACTACATAATTTCCAACTTTCACGTCAAACTTTGCTGGAGAAATTCTACTCTGTATACAGCCAGTGTCAGTAAGTGCCAGAGTAAAGTGCCAAACGACAGTACCAAGCCAGACTCTCACTTAACGAGCCTGAACTATGAGACTAGCAAACAGGCAGCTCTACCTACCCACCCAGCCAGGCACGGTAGGTCAGGTTATTTGGCGAGTCAGTCAGTCAGTCAGTCAATAAGTGAGCCAATCAGTAAGTCAGCCACACCACATTTGCACAGGTAAACACAGGTGAAGTGGAGTAAATTAAAGGGGTTAAGTTAGACTAGGTCCTAACCACCCTGACCCAAATCTAAAAGCCCTACATGCCATCATTCCCTAAGGGGGGATAAGGGGTGGGGGTGAGGAGGGGGGTACGGAACCTCCCTTGTTTACCTACCAGGGAGGGATTCACAGAAGACCTTAAGCTGGGAGAAGGAAGCCTTACACACCAGCCCCCCCCCCCCCCCCTGGAGAAAGCATAAAAACCTTCACTCGAGGATCAGCTAAATCTTGTTCCTCGACTTAGTTCAAGGTCTGTTAGTCACGGCACCACGCTACCCCACCCCCCCCCTCCCTCCTTCCATTATTTTTCCTTCCCTCATCCCTCCTTCCATCTTTCCTCCTTCATCCATCCCTATCCTCTTCCCTTATACACCTCTTCCTCCTTCCCCACTGATGTAAATGTGTTACGAGGAAAGGCGTTGTGTGTGTGTGTGTGTGTGTGTGACCTTGATATTACGAAAATAATAAATAGGTATTAATATGTATTGCAGGAAGTCACTCGTAATCCTTGACCAGAGCTTCACACACACACACGACCAGGTAAGAGCAGAGACTCACCTGGTCATTACTTAGTTCACACGTTCCCCCCCCCCCCCCCCCCCCAACCACTCGCCTCGACATACTTACTTGGTTAGATTATGTTAGGTTTATTTAAGTAATATTCTTAATGCGTTTTACTCATTATCATTATTATTACTATTATTATTATTCCCATCACCACAGTTATATTCAACGAGCGTTTCTTTGTCAACACCACCATCACCACCATCACCACCACTCTGTCCACGCGTTAGAACAGTGACACCATAACCCGATTTCTCAGTGACGCAACGGTGTCTCGGGCCTTTAAAGATGGTTGACTAGAGAACATGATAATGGAGGAAACTGCAGCGGGCCTATTGACCAATACTGGACAGTCCCGTTTACACCCAACCCCTATTGCTCATATATCCATCCAACTTATGTTTGAAGCTATCCAGGGTATTCGAGTTAATGATGATGTTTGGTAACTTGTTCTACTCGTCCACTATATTTCCAGACCAATGTTTACCTATCTCGCGCCTAAATCTAAATTAGTATAATTTAAAACCATTGTTACGAGTTCGCTCCTGGTGAAAATTTCTTATACACAGCGCGAAAATTAATTGTTTTACGAATTTATTCTCTGCTACAACGGTGGGTCCCGCCTCCAAGACCCACAATGCACCACGTCCAGTGTTTGTTGCCATGCGTGACGTCACAGTGGAGTCCGGTTAATGTATTTCCTCTCTACACAATAACGGGCCCCGCTTTACCCTTGTGTTAGATCAATATTAAACCGTAGTCCTCAAAAGGTTAAACCACAGTCGTGTAATACCTACTACATTTACAGTACCTGCTTTTAGTGTACCATCAAAACCGTTTTATCGGAAATTATCACGTAAATAGATAAGAAATTACCATTACAATAAACACATTTGCCAACTACAGTAGACATAGTCCTGACAGCTCTGTCCTCTTGTTCAACCTTAATACTGTACAGCCCATGTTGTACTGCTCCCCCGTTATACTTATGTTTTTAAATTCCACTGTAAATTATGTATATATTTATAATATACAAAAATAAACTAAAAAATAATACATGAATAAAATAAATAAATTTTGAAGTGATAACCGTGGTAACATTATGGGATGTTCTTATTACCAGATGATACTAAATGTTACATAATACTTCCTTGAGATAAATGTATAGTATATATCAGGCGCCTGAAAGAGAGCTCAGGTTCCCAACTGGCTCAGCCATGTTAATATTGTTATTATTTTCCACTCTGTATCTGTGTTTTTCTGGCTAAATAAACTGTTTCAATTCAATTCAAAGGGTTAACCCAAGGACCAATCAGAAAAGAGTTTACATACGCAATTTCTGACATACGAATAACCAAGTAATTTAATTTCCACTCAGCTTCATTAAGTCAAGAATCAAATATATTTAAAGGGACCAAACTACCAAAATAACGACCTTGTATAAACATCATTCGTGAACAAAACACGTTCTAAGGTCGTACGATCGTTCTAAGGTCGTACGATCGTTCTTAGGTCGTACCATGATAATAGGGATAATAAAGAGATAAAAAAACAATTTACATAACAAGCGAAGAAAGATGACTCGTTCTTGTATACGTTAAGTGAACAATTGTAAACTACTGTTGTTTATTTAAGACTGAATTGGGTACTTAAGTCAAAGATGCTTGTTTGTGTGTGCTGAGATCCTTCTGTACATCACTAGCTGTAAACTTGACTTGACCTGACCTGACCTAACCAAACCTAACGTAACGTAACCTTAACTAACTTAACCAAACCTCCATAGACGATGATGATAATATATAAGGACCGTGTGTGTGTGTGGTTGAAGGGAAGGGGAACAAGGGACAATTACCGACCGTTGCCACAGTTGCACAAACAGGAAAATCGGTTGAAATTTCCTCCTTCCTCTTCTAACCAACTCCCTCTTCCTCCTCTTCTATCACCTCCTCTTCCCCCACCCCCTCCTCCTGTTCCCCCCCTCTCTAACCACTCCTGTTTCTCTACAACTCCACCCCCACCCCTCATCTCACCCCCCCTCACGTACAACTCCCCCCACCCACCATCATCACCTCTCCATTCCACTCCCAAGGATAATTAACTCTCCCATGTGAGGGCAGGTGTGTAGGGCAAGTAAAGGCGGGTGTGAGGGGCAGGTGTGTAGGGCAGGTGTGTGGGCCAGGTGTGTGGTTCAGGTTGGGTGGAGGAACATGAAGTCGTGAGTAAGGCGGTGTAGTTTTAAGGACTTTCATTTCCTCCCGTCGCTTCCAGGTATATACAACCTCTTCACGCTCCTCCACCTCCTCGCCCCTTTCCTCCCGTCACTTCCAGGTATACATACACAATCTCTTCACGCTCGCCTCTTCACCCCATTCCTCCCGTCGCGTCCAGATATACGTGGGTCTTCACGCTCGCCTCACCAAAGATTAATACAACTCGCATCATTACGGGCGTCAGGAGATGTATGAATGAAGGTAAGACGACTACTCACTGCGGTAGGCTGTGGAAACAAATACCGTACCGCATATACCGCACCGCATATACCGTACTTTCAAGCATTTACGGCCAGTGACGGTGTGGCTCCAGTAAAACCACACCTTAAATCCTTCTCGAGTCATCCAGAGCCTCGAGTCACACACCTGTAACTCACCTGGTGGCTCGTTACCTGGTTTAAAAGTCCAGGTGAGCTCATTAAAGACAACTATATCCCCACTACAGCTACGGGTACAGTAGAACAAGAGGGAAATACAGTAACTTAATGTTTATGTATTATTCGGGATAGTTGGTTATCTTAAAGGGTCCATGATATCGGTCCAACTAGATAACTGGTCCATGATATCGGTTGTACAATGGCCTGGGAACATTGACCGCTGCGTTCTCGTCTTTATTTTGAATGGGGATTCGAACCTTGAGTCAATTAAGCGGTGTAGAGCATTGAGCACCGGCCAGCAAGGTGATAGGCACAGGACTCAGCCATGCGTGTACACCATCTACCTACCTGTACCTGCTTACCTACCTGGTTAATGCCCCCCCCCCCCCCCGGGACACCACCCTTGATGCAACTCCACACGGTACTAACCCATCACCTACACCCCCCCCCCCATTACTACTGCAGGTGACGACGTCCTCGCTTGCTACACCTCCACCGCCTCCTTCACCGCCCACACAACACACTCCACCTACAGTACGTGACATCTCGGCTCCTTTTCTTATGTGAGGTTGGTTCATTTACCTCCCCCTCCCCTGCTCCCCCCTTGCCCCCCCCCCCTGCTCCTCCTACCCAACATAACAGTCCTCTCCCCCATTCTCTCCTTATCCCGGATCCATCTCTTAGTCTAGTGTCTCCCTCACCCCTCCTTCACTCACTCCTAGAACATAACAGATAATCTCCTCCAGCTGCTCTCCTAGGCGGGCACTTTTCATTTCTTTTCTCACGTCCCCAATGTCTCCTTATCCCTACTTTCATTCTCCTACTCCCTCCTTCTTCCCCCTTAGTTTCGTGGACCCACCCCCCTAACCTTCCCCCGGTCACTCACCCCCTCCCTCCCCTCCCCTCTGTGTGTGTGTTGACGGCGCCGCTATGTAGGCCGTTACCCTCCGCCTGGGTCGGCCAGTCAGCCACCCCTCTGCTGGTGCCACACAAACAACATTGCCGCCCCTGCCACTGTCTGCCACGACATAGACACCCCCTTCCTCCTCCTCCTCCCTTCCATCACACGCACCTCACCATACTTCTCCCTCCCTCTCCCCGTCCCTCCCATCTAAACACCCTTCCCTCTCTCCCCATCACCATACCTCTCTCCCATCTAAACACCCTTCCCTCTCTCCCCATCACCATACACACCTCACCATACCTCTCTCCCATCTAAACCATACACAACACCCACCTAAACAAGATCACCTGCGTTTATGTTACCTGAAATCAATAACAAACCTCAAACGACTCAACGGTACAATATAAACACGTAAAACAACATCACCTCCCCCAGCCACGCCCACGGGAGCTGTGTGGGCGACCTGGAACACGTCTCTCTGTTTGGCTGTAGCTGACGGACGTGTAAAGAAAACCCCTACGAGAAGAATAATTACCTACATAATTAAGGCAGTTAAAAATGGCGTCAAATATGTACCGAGACTTGAACTTAACACGCCCTCTCGTACACACACAGTACGTTAGTGTTGCTAAATGTGTCTGGGGGAGTTTTTTTTTTTTTTTTTTTTTAGTCTGAGGAAGCCACACAGGGCGAGGAGATAGGGGGGGGGGAGGAAGAGGGGGAAGAGGATGGGAGTGGAGGAGGAGGAGGTGAAAGAAGGAGAAGAAAACCATATGAACAGTAGGTAAGCAAACGGAACTTCCTGAGTACTCCCCACCCGTCCCCTCCCCCCACCACCACAACACTTCCGGTACAGTAATAAGTGATGGCCGCCAGGGGGTCGCCGCGTGAACACCAATAACAGTTAAACCTGGACGCACAACACCTGGGTCATCCACACAACACCTGGGTCATCCACACACAACACCTGGGTCATCCACACAACACCTGGGTCATCCACACACAACACCTGGGTCATCCACACACAACACCTGGGTCATCCACACACAACACCTGTTCTTCAGTATACACAAATGTCATTACTTGTACCTCTCTGTGAGAGAGAGAGAGAGAGAGAGAGAGAGAGAGAGAGAGAGAGAGAGAGAGAGAGAGAGAGAGAGAGAGAGAGATTGTGTACGAGTTCTGCAGTACAAGTTATTACGTCACTCTCCCTCCTCGCCAACAAGTGTACAGAGCCAACAGTGACACCTGCCGGCAAATGTGGCGATGGCAGGTGTTTGGACTATTTCCCACTGGACGAAACTACACCAGATTATTTTCAATTGAACAAACATAGTCTAGTTTAGCTTTAGATAAGGTAAGGTTAGGTAAGGTAAGGTAAGGTTATGTAAGGTTATGTAAAGTAAGGTAAGGCAAGGTAAGGTTACGTTTGATAAAGTTAACTTAATCTTAAATCAGGTTTATTTAGTGTTACGTCAGATTAATGTCATGTGAAGTCAAGTTAGTGATAAGTACAGATAAATTTGGTTAATATTAGGTTAATGTTAAGTTAGGTTAGGTTAATGTTAGGTTAGGTTAATGTTAGGTTAGGTTAATGTTAGGATAGGTACATAATATACACTTTAACATTAACAAAAGAACCCCCCGGCACAGGTAACTACTACTCATGGACTAATTAACCTCGCCATTATGCACACGGGTGGGTCATCTGGACACGTGACACCTGATGACCTGACCTTATACCATGCGGGTCACACACACACACACACACACACACACACACACACAGTTTCTCTTCAATCTCGTTTTCTGTCTCTTTAACAATCATCGACATCATTATTAGCTCACCTGTCTGTAATTAAGGAGAGAGAGAGAGAGAGAGAGAGAGAGAGAGAGAGAGAGAGAGAGAGAGAGAGAGAGAGAGAGAGAGAGAGAGAGAGAGAATCACCCCATGTCAATACAACCTAACCTAACCTAACCCCTCCCACTTCCATCCCTCACACGCAAACAACATCTCACAGCCAGGTCGGGGGAGGAAGTGTGTTAAGCTGACTAAGCGTTGGCAAAAGCTGACACACGAGCCATTTAAAGACCTGAGGGGCGTGGTGGCTACCTGTGGGCGATGAATGACACACTTAAGCTTCACCAGGTAAGTGCAACAAAGGCCCTCACTATAGACATTAATTACTATACCTGTGTCTTATGTCTGTACCTGTGTCTCATGTCTGTACCTGTGTCTCATGTCTGTACCTGTGTCTCATGTCTGTACCTGTGTTTCATGTCTGTACCTGTGTCTCATGTCTGTACCTGTGTCTCATGTCTGTACCTGTGTCTCATGTCTGTACCTGTGTCTCATGTCTGTACCTGTGTCTCATGCCTGTACCTGTGTCTCATGTCTGTACCTGTGTCTCATGTCTGTACCTGTGTCATGTCTGTACCTGTGTCTCATGTCTGTACCTGTGTCTCATGTCTGTACCTGTGCCTCATGTCTGTACCTGTGTCTCATGTCTGTACCTGTGTCTCATGTCTGTACCTGTGTCTCATGTCTGTACCTGTGTCTCATGTCTGTACCTGTGTCATGTCTGTACCTGTGTCTCATGTCTGTACCTGTGTCTCATGTCTGTACCTGTGTCTCATGTCTGTACCTGTGTCTCATGTCTGTACCTGTGTCATGTCTGTACCTGTGTCTTCCTTGTTCTTCCTTCTGTTTACTGTTATCTGCCCCCCTCCTCCTCCATGACTACAACTCTCACAACTTGTTTTTCCTCGTCTCCTCTTCCTCCCCCTTTTTTCTTTCCTTTCTTCTTCCTCCTCCTCGTATCTTCCTCAACCTCTCTCCCCCCTTCTCTTCTGCCTCAACCTCCTCCCCTCTCCCTCTCTTCTTCCTCCTCCCCTCTCTCTCTCTTCCTCCGTTCCCCCCTCTCTCTTCTTCTTCGTCTTCGTCTTCTTCTTCTTCTTCTTACCCTCTTCTTCCCCCCTCTTCTTCTTCTTCCTCCTCCTCCTCCCCCTCCTCTTCCTCCTCCTCCCCCTCCTCTTCCTTCTCCTCCTCCCCCCACCCTCTTCCTCCTCCACCTCGCCTTGTTTTCCGCCTGGTAAAACCTGTGTGTTGGGGCCAAACAACCTCGCGATTCAAGACAGACAGACAGATACATACATACATACATACATACACATACGTACATACATACATATATACACACACATATATATACACACACACATATATACACACACACATCTATGTAAACAAACAGGGAATCTATACAGTGTTATGCAAATTAGGTATTATTGTGGTGGTGGAGGACTGGTCGCTCTCTCTCTCTCTCTCCCCTTCCTTCTCTTCCGTTTCCCTTATCATTTGTTTCCCCCTCTCTGTTTCTGTCTCTTTCACTTTTTTCTCAATTTCTTTTTGTCTGTGTGATGTCTGTCTGTCTGTCTGTGTCTGTCTAGCAGTTTATCTGTCTATCTGTCTGTCTGTATCCGTCTCTCTTAATACCCTAATATTTCTTTCACCTGTACATTATTATTTTTTTAATTGTTTCCTTAGTTTCCTTCATTTCTCCTGGTTCGTCTTTCAATATCTTTCCTTCTCTCTTCCCCCTCCTTCGTTCCTCCTTCCTTCGTCACGGATCAATGCTTTAAGTCTTCTTCTCCTCCCTTCTACCTCCTTCTCCCCTTTCACCTTCCTCTCCCTTTGTCTCCTTCAACTTTCTCCCTCTCCATTTCACCTCCCTCTCACCCCCTCCCACCATCCGCTGTCCCTCCCTCTCACCTTCTCCCTATCAACACTGTCTGTCTCTCCCGTACCCACACCCAGCCCACACCCACAGCCCACACTGTAAACAAAAGGGTACTCACATCCCCACCTAACCCACACTGTAAGGAAAACCCTACCCACATCCGCACCCATCCACACAACCCACACTGTAAACAAAAAACCCTGCCCACGTCCGCAACACAACATAAGAACATAAGAATGGAGGAAACTGCAGCGGGCCTATTGGCCCATACTGGGCAGTCCCGTTTACACCCAACCCCTATTGCTCATATGAGCATCCAACCTATGTTTGAAGCAATTCAGCGTATTCGAGTTAATGATGATATTTGGTAACTTGTTCCATTCATCCACTACTCTGTTTCCAAACCAGTGTTTACCTATTTCACGCCTAAATCTAAATTTGTCCAATTTAAAACCATTGTTACGAGTTCGCTCCTGGTTGGATAATTTGAGTACCTTTGTAATGTCCCCTTTGTTTAGCCCTGCCTTCCATTTATACACCTCTATCAGGTCGCCCCTCGCTCTACGTCTCTCAAGGGAGTGCAAATTAAGATGCTTTAACCTGTCTCTATACTCAAGGTTCCTGATACCCGGGATTAGTCTTGTCATTCTCCTCTGGATTCTTTCCAAGGATTCTATATCCATTCTGTAATACGGTGACCAGAACTGGACTGCGTAATCCAGGTGTGGTCTCACAAGAGCAAGATACAGTTTTAGGATGACCTCGCTAGTCTTGTAACTAACACTCCTTTGTATGAACCCAAGTACTTTATTAGCCTTGTTACGAGCAAAAACACATTGTTTACTTGGCTTAAGGTTCCTACTTATCATTACTCCTAAATCTCTCTCGCAGTCGGATTTCTCTATGGCATCGTTGTTCATCTGGTATCTGGTTTCCCTGTTTACATTCCCTATACTGAGTACTTTACATTTGTCAATGTTGAATTTCATCTGCCATTTTTCAGACCATTCGAAAAATTTGTTTAGATCCTCCTGTAGTTTTGCCGAGTCCTCGTCAGATTTGATAACACGTCCTATTTTAGTATCATCAGCAAATTTACTTATGTTGCTGTCTATGCCGATATCTATGTCGTTTATGTATATAATAAACAATAATGGTCCAAGTACTGAGCCTTGGGGAACTCCACTTGTGACGTTGCTCCAATGGGACTTAGTGCCGTTAATGCTCACTCGCTGTTTCCTGTCCTGTAACCACGCCCTAATCCATTTAAGGATGTCACCTTTGATGCCATGAGCTTCTACCTTTCTAATTAGTCTTTCGTGGGGTACTCTGTCGAAGGCTTTGCTAAAGTCGAGATATACCACATCATAATTGTGCCCCTCGTCCACTGATTCGAAAACTGATGAAAAGAATGTTAATAGATTAGTTAGGCAAGAACGTCCGCTTGTGAAGCCATGCTGGGAATCATTGATCAATCTGTGCTTCTCCAGGTGATTTCGAATAGAGTTTGAAATGATTGCTTCCAGTAATTTGCCTACTATTGATGTTAGACTGATTGGGCGGTAGTTAGAGGATAGTGATCTATCCCCCTTCTTGAAGATCGGTATTACATTCGCTATCCTCCAGGATTCTGGTACTACACCTGTTTTTAAGGACATGTTAAACAACTTTGCTAAGGGCATACTAAGCTCTTCCTTACATTCCTTTAATACTCTGGCAAATATCTCATCGGGACCAGGTGACTTATTAGGCTTTAGTTTGTCTATTTGCTTACTAACATCGTTACTAGTCACTACTATCTCACTTAATTTGTTTTCTTCACTATCTCTGAATAGAGTCGGTGCCTCGGGTATCATGTTTAAATTTTCGCTGGTGAAAACTGTTGAAAAATATTTATTCAAATTATTGCTCATTTCTCCGTCGTTATCAGTGAGCTCGCCGGAGTCTGACCGTATTGGTCCAATCTTTTCTCGTGTTTTAGTTTGGTACATTTGGTAGAATCCTTTGGGGTTTGTCTTTGCCTCCCTTGCTATCCTTACCTCATTATTCCTCTTTGCTTTCCTTATCTCGGTTTTAACCCTACTCGCCAATACCCTATAATAGTCCCGGAGGTGAATTTCGCCACGATTTATCCTTCTACCTTTAGCCTTCCTTTGGCCAATGATGTTCTTTAAATAATTATTTATCCATTTAGGGTCATTGTTGTTTGATCTGAGTTTTTTGTATGGTATGTTCTGCCTTTGTGCATTAGCACACGATAATTACCCTCTATCTCTCTCTCTCTCTCTCTCTCTCTCTCTCTCTCTCTCTCTCTTCATTGCAATATCTTTTCTGGGGGTGAGGGGGAGGGGGGGTTGAGGGAAGGTGCAGTGGGTGAGGGTGTGAGGGGGGGAGGGGGTGATGTGAGTGAGGGGGGGTTGAGGGGAGGTGCAGTGGGTGAGGGTGTGAGGGGGGGGGAGGGGGTGATGTGAGTGAGGGAGGATGGGAAAAGAGAGGAAGGATAAGGGAATAATGAGAGGAAGAAGGGGGGGGGGAGGAGTGAGGGAGGAAAGAAGGAAGAATGACAGAAGGGTGAGGGGAAGAAGCAAGGAGTGGAGGAGAGGTAGATGATGAGGGGAAAGACGAAGATGTGTTAAAGGAGAAGAAATAACAAAAGTGGATGGGGGAATAAGATGACAAGAGAAGACGTGAGACGGTGAGGAGAGATGGGAGGTGTGGGGTAAGTGGGCAAGGGAGCGTGGCAGGGAGCATAGGGGGGGGGGGGGTAGGTAGAGCATGGGACAGGGGTGGGGCGTGGGACAGGTGAGCATGGCAGGGGTA
This sequence comes from Homarus gammarus, assembly GCA_958450375.1. Lineage (NCBI taxonomy): Eukaryota > Metazoa > Arthropoda > Malacostraca > Decapoda > Nephropidae > Homarus > Homarus gammarus. The sequence continues at coordinate 3,694,702 of CAUDMG010002164.1, read as the reverse complement.
GGACGTGGGATAGGGAACATGGGAGGGACGGGACTGGGTAGGTCAATGCTCCTGGGCCAGGCTAGAGCAGACGGAGAAAGTAGCTACACACACACACACACACGAGGCCAAGGAGAGAGAAATGGCGGGGCGGGTGGAGGTAGCAGACTTCTTGGGGCGCCCCGCTGTCTACACCCAACGCCGCCGCCACCACCCGCCCATCCCACCCAGCTATGTGGACCCTCTACTACCACTGCTCGTCATAAAACCCAGCACCCATACAACCACGCCACTAAACCACCCATACAACCACGCCACACTGAACACTACCATACAAGCGTTTCATATATTACTACCCAACACGAGAGAGAGAGAGAGAGAGAGAGAGAGAGTATTTCCTCTTTAACCTTTATCCGAGCATCTTATTAATGATAACAGGTACAGGTAGCACACTGTCTTACTACCTGTGTGTATCATATTATTATAAAAATTATAATAATAATATTAATAATAATAATAATAATAATAATAATAATAAACATATTTTATATTGCTAATCCGATATAAAATAATGAATGTATTTGTGTGTGTGTGTGTGTGTGTATGAGGGTGAGCGTGTGTGTGTGTGTGTGTGTGTGTGAGGTGTGTGTGTGTGTGTGTGTGAGGGTGTGTGTGTGACGTGGTCGAAGGTGTGTGTGTGTGTACGTATAGTAAAGCAGTGTGTGTGTGAGACGTGGTCGAAGCTGTGTGTGTGTGTGTGTGTGACGTGGTCGAAGGTGTGTGTGTGTGTGTACGTATAGTAAAGCAGTGTGTGTGTGAGACGTGGTCGAAGCTGTGTGTGTGTGTGTGACGTGGTCGAAGCTGTGTGTGTACGTATAGTAAAGCAGTGTGTGTGTGTGTGTCTAATGAGTCACCCAAATCAGTCATCGCAGGTCTGGTCTGGTCACGGTGAGTGTTACTTATGTGTCAGGCACGATGGTCGCCGCCCGTCATGGGATACTACCAATAGTGTCTCCCTGTCTGTCTGTCTGTCTGTCTGTCTGTCTCCTCCCCTCTGTCTGTTTCTCTCTGTATGTCTGTATCTCCTTCTTTCAATCTCTCTAACACACTCTCTCTTCCAAACACACACACACACACACACACACACTCTCTCTCTCTCTCTCTCTCTCTCTCTCTCTCTCTCTCTCTCTCTCTCTCTCACCATTAAAGTGAAGTAGTTCTCAGAGGTCTGGTGGTGACGGTGTCCTTGAGGGCGTGTACTCTCCCCCACTGCCATTTCTGGAAGTTTTCACCGACTGGGGCGAGGGAGAGAGTGGGGGAGAGAGGGGGGGGAGGAGGGTGAATGAGAGGGGGGGAGGAGGGTGAATGAGAGGGGGGGAGGAGGGTGAATGAGAGGGAGGGAGGGAGTGGGAAGGAAGGAGGGAGTGGGAAGGAAGGAGGGAGGGAGAGGGGTCACTCGTCCACAGGTGACCCAGGCAGGTGACGCAACACTTGTTTACCCTCCTGACATTAATGGTGTCTTAAGAGCGTTTTTTATTTACCACACACACACACACACACACATATCTATCTACTTCACCACCTCCTCCCCCTCCAGCAGCCACTACAGGAGCGGGTAGGAGGTAGAGGAGTGTGTGTGTGAGGGACAGGTGTTGTGAGAGTGAGTGAGAGGGGGGTGAGAGGGGTGAGGGGGGGGTGAGAGGGGGGTGAGAGGGGGGGTTCCTGGAAGTCACTGAATCTGTGTTGGTTGAACTGACCTACCTCACCACAGTCTGTCTGCTGAGTGTACACATGACTCACACACACACACACATACCTACATACACAAATACCCACCTACACACACACACATATATACAAACGCACATTCAGACAAAACCGGTTGACTTGGGGGGGGGGGGGGGGGGCAACAGTCGTAAAAGCAGAGAACCCACAAAACACCTCCTTCTCAGCTGTTATCTTTCAAGCATGTGTGTGTGTGTTAAGACATTCCCTCCCTCCTCCACGCTCCACCACACAGACGAGTTTTCGCTGTGGCTTAGAGAGGGAGGGAGGAAAGAGGGGGGGGGGCAATCAATGAGGGAGGAAAGAGGGGGGGGGAGAGAATAAGAGGAGGGGGGGAGAGAGAGAGAGGAAGGGGTAGTGAACACCTGTGCCGTAATACGTCAAGTGGGTTAATTAAACACCTGTCTCAGTTTTATCACGTATTAACAGTTAAAAAAAAAATATACAGTCTCTCTCTCATCTATCGCCTTTATCATTACCTTAATCACTAGTGTGTGTGTGTGTGTGTGTGACCATCCCAACATCACCTCACCCATCACCATCATCACTATCACGATCACTATCACCACACTATCACCATAAGAGACTGAATAACACACTACGAGTCTCCTTTACTTGTCTAAGAAGGTGAGTTACCGGCTAATTAACCTCATTAGGAGAAAGGTGAGTATTAGGATGGACAGGTGTTAGACTCCTCCAGGTGCCAGAGTGTGGTGAGGATTTAGGGACGAGGAGGAGGGAGGAAGAAAGAAGGGGAGGGTGTAGTAAGGAGGAAGAGGGGGTAAGGAGGAAGAGGGAGAGGGGGGAGGAAGAGGGAGAGGGGGGAGGAAGACGGAGAGGGGGGTAGGGAGGAGTGAGGAGGAGGAAGGAGAGGGTAGAGTGCAGTGGGAAAGAGGAGGAAGAAGGGGAACCAGAGAAAAGGAAGGGGAGAGATAAAGAGGAAAGGAGGGCAAGGGGAAAGAGAGCGGGGAAGTAAAAGCGGGAAGAGAGGAAGGAGAGGAGAGGAAGAGAAAGAGAGAGGTAGAGAGAGAGGTCAAGAGAGACAACTTTCCCGGCCGAGTCATAACAGGGGCCAATTATAATCACCTCACGATAGCCAGACGACCTGACCTGACCTGACCTAACCAGCCGCCAGGGAGAACACACAACACCCTACCCCGCCCCCCTCACTACTCATGTGGTACACTATATACACTATAACTCACCACAAACATCACTACAATAACACAACCATAACACTACCACCACAAAGCTACCACCACCACAACAACCACAGGAACCTACCACTATTCCTGCAGGCATCCACATCACCAACACAGCCACAACTACCACCATCACCACAACACCCCCCCCCCCCCCACACACACACACACAGCATCAATGGGTAAAAAACAAACACCAAACAAACAAACAAAAACCAACCAAAACATCTTCAATTAACGTATAAAACAGGATCCAAACTCGTTCTTCTCATCAACGTCTAACTCAGCCTGTCACTTCAGTCAACACAAAGACATTATTTCTTTTTTTACCTTAACAGAGCTACAACTTTTTTCCTTCTGTCTATGCATCTGTCTATATCTATCCAACTACCTGTCTATCCATCTATCCATCTGTTTGTCGTTGTCTGTCTATGTCTGTCTGTTTGTTACAACCTGAAGATCAATATCCACCAATGACGTCAAATCGTGTAGCGTCCAGACAAGGTTTTATAATGTATTACGTCACCATTTATAGTGTATTACGTCACCATTTATAGTGTATTACGTCACCATTTACAGTGTATTACGTCACCAGTTTTTGTCCACGTCATAACTGACCTCAGGCAATCATCATACATAGAAACGGTATAGTGTTAATTGTGACTTAAGTATAGTGTATGAGGTAGGTAGGCAGGTGTGTGTGTGTGGTGATGACAGGTGTGTTGGTGGTGATGACAGGTGTGTGTGGTGATGACGTGTGTGTGTGGTGATGACAGGTGTGTGTGGTGATGACAGGTGTGTGTGGTGATGACAGGTGTGTGTGGTGATGACAGGTGTGTGGTGATGACAGGTGTGTGTGGTGATGACGTGTGTGTGTGTGGTGATGACGTGTGTGTGTGTGGTGATGACAGGTGTGTGGTGATGACAGGTGTGTGTGGTGATGACAGGTGTGTGTGTGTGGTGATGACAGGTGTGTGTGGTGATGACAGGTGTGTGCATATTGTAGTAAAAAAACTCTCTCTTTAATATTCATAACAAAGAACAAATACTTTCCCCAGAGAACAATAACAAGTAAAACAAACACAACTTTCTCTCAAACAAAACAAAAAAAACAAACACAACTTTCTCTCTCAGTAATAAAATCGAGTGAAATTAATGTGTTTTTTGTTTTTTTTTTTGGTCGTGTTAAATAAACAGACGAAAACAATGGCTTATTAGTGGGCGTTTTATATTAAGTAAAACAACAATGAATTTCTCCTTCATTGTATAAATTAAGTGAATGGTGAATGACGTTAAGTTTGTGTGGAAATGATAAGTGTAGTCAAGATAATTAATTAAATAAATAAATACAATTAACAATATTAATCCTTACTTTTTTTATTTCATATATAAACTGACATGAAAAAATCGGTGTCTTGGTACTTATAAACTTTTTCTTTATACATCTAAATTTATACTTTCTAAACTACAAAATATATATGACTACACAAAAGTCTTCCGGCGACACGGGGAAAAAGTTTTAATCTTTTGTTAATGATAAAATGAACGCCTGCTGCACACACACACACACACACACACACACACACACGTAGTCTTATCTACAGGTGAGTGAACATTATCCTAATTAAATATATCAGCGTTACAGGTACAGTGTGCCACGCATGGGTTGTTACGTCATCTATACTGTGTTACGAATGGGCTGTTACATCATCAGAGGTCATAACACATTGACCACGCCCACAGCTGATATAATATAGGACATAATTTTATATTCTCAGTTACCACACACGTGGTTGATTGTGGCACTGCTAACTACCACACACATAGTTAATCATGGCACTCAACTACCACACACGTAGTTAATCATGGCACTCAACTACCACACACGTAGTTAATCATGGCACTCAACTACCACACACGTAGTTAATCATGGCACTCAACTACCACACACGTAGTTAATCATGGCACTTAACTACCACACACGTAGTTAATCATGGCACTCGGTATAAACCAAATTGGCACTGTATTAACCTAAGCTAACCAGTGCCACATCTCCAGTTACGTGAGGGGCATATCAGCTGAGCTTGGCACTCATCTGCGCGAGAGTGGCACTATCAGAGGACTGTGTGCCATTATCGACATTACCAAAACGCCAACCCTGCACGTGACTGGCACTATCAATCACACCCTGACACGACCTTACCCGCTACACTTGTCAACAGAGATGCCATCAGATTTTAACACTGGGAGATAAACATTTCCCAAACATCAAAATAAAAAGAACATTTAAACATCACGAGGTAATAAAATGTTTCAAAAAAATCATTACATAATTATTATATTGAAGATAAAAGATAACATTAGTGAGAAAAATACAGTTGACAGGTATGAGAGAGAGAGAGAGAGAGAGAGAGAGAGAGAGAGAGAGAGAGAGAGAGAGAGAGAGAGAGAGAGAGAGATTCACTAGTTTCCTCTCAAAATCCAGTTCACTTCAGTTCAGCTTCTTCACTCTATTGATAGCAGCGAGGCCCTGTACTGCGGGGTGAGGGGGCCTGCCAACCACACACGTGAGGAGGAGGAAGAAGAGAAAGTCCACCCTCCCCCCCCCCCACGGGCACTGTCCCACGTGTATGACAGGTGTCAGCTGGAGGAGGACATGTGCCAGGTGTCAAGGCAGGTGGTGGGTATTAGTGCCACTATTTAAGAGGTTGAGGTTGGCATCGATAGTTGGCAGCACACACACACACACACACACAGTATAATCCTCAGCTAATACCTCTTCTCACGACACCTGCACTACACTACCCCTACTGCAACACCCTGTACACCACACCACCCCTACTGCTTCACCCTGTACACCACACCACCCCTACTGCAACACCCTGTACACCACACCACCTCTACTGCTTCACCCTGTACACCACACCACCCCTACTGCAACACCCTGTACACCACACCACCCCTACTGCAACACCCTGTACACCACACCACCTCTACTGCAACACCCTGTACACCACACCACCCCTACTGCAACACCCTGTACACCACACCACCCCTAGTGCAACACCCTGTACACCACACCACCTCTACTGCAACACCCTGTACACCACACCACCCCTAGTGCAACACCCTGTACACCACACCACCCCTACTGCTTCACCCTGTACACCACACCACCCCTACTGCAACACCCTGTACACCACACCACCCCTACTGTGACACCCTGTACACCACATCACCCCTACTGTGACACCCTGTACACCACACCACCCCTACTGTGACACCCTGTACACCACACCACCCCTACTGCAACACCCTGTACACCACACCACCCCTACTGCAACACCCTGTACACCACATCACCCTTACTGTGACACCCTGTACACCACACCACCCCTACTGCAACACCCTGTACACCACATCACCCTTACTGTGACACCCTGTACACCACACCACCCCTACTGCAACACCCTGTACACCACACCACCCCTACTGCAACACCCTGTACACCACACCACCCCTACTGCAACACCCTGTACACCACACCACCCCTACTGCAACACCCTGTACACCACACCACCCCTACTGCAACACCCTGTACACCACACCACCCCTACTGCAACACCCTGTACACCACACCACCTCTACTGCAACACCCTGTACACCACACCACCCCTACTGCAACACCCTGTACACCACACCACCTCTACTGCAACACCCTGTACACCACACCCCCCTTACTGTGACACCCTGTTGTAGTTGGTCATTGCAATTGCATACTGAGGACTATGAGCAACCTGGAGATGAATACCGGACTACAAACGTAAAATGGACACTATTACCGGACTGCAAACGTAAAATGGACACGATTACCGGACTACAAACGTAAAATGGACACTATTACCGGACTACAAACGTAAAATGGACACTATTACCGGACTGCAAACGTAAAACGGACACTATTACCGGACTGCAAACGTAACACAACCCATCCTGACTACGACTGAATTAACCCATTATCTTAGAGACAGACAGACACACAACACTATAAGCCTGAGTTCTCACCTGAAGTATTATAAAACCTGACATCATCATCTTACCTGATGGGGAGGGCAAGTTAATTAACTCAGGTGTATAGTGCTGGTGGAGACGGCAGGTGTGGGGGAATAATTAACCTGGTTTAAATAAATGAGATTCCAATTTAGAGTGTCTTCAGGTATATAATTACAGAGAAGTGTTTTATATCCCGAGTACTTCATTATTTGCCCCCCCCCCCCCCCCACCCCCCCCCCCCCCCCCCGAGATAATAACCTAACCTAACCTACCCTAACCAAAACCTAACCTAGTTAATTTAAAGGCCATGAATCTGCAGTAAGGGGCCGGTGACACACAGGCCAACCCCACTGTATTCTCCCCTCCTCCGTTCAATACTTTTTCCTACCTCTCCAACAAACCTTTCCCAACGTTTTCCCTTCCCTTCATTTACCTTTCCCTCCCTTTCCCCTTCCTTCCCGTTATCTACCTTCTCTTCCACCCGTTACTATAATTGGACTTGCAGGGAACGAACGAACGCACTCACACACACACACACACGGATGAGGAGGCAGTTACCTAATCCCAGGCAGCGGTGGCAGACTCGGTGGCAGACGTTGCTGGTGGTGAGGGAACGAAGCCAAACAATTTCTCCCGCGTCGGTGCCAGTCCCCCCCCCCCTCCCCCCTCTCCCCTTCACCTCCCGGGGAAGGTTGTGTAGGCCGAGGTAGGTACAGGCCGGGGAAGGTTGTGTAGGCCGAGGAAGGTTGTGCAGGCCAGGGAAGGTTGTGTAGGCCAGGGAAGGTTGTGTAGGCCGGGGGAGGTTGTGCAGGCCGGGGAAGGTTGTACAGGCCGAGGTAGCTACAGGCCGGGGAAGGTTGTGTAGGCCGAAATAGGTGTGTTGCTATTCACAGGTGAGGCCCGTGGGAACAGTGACCACCTGGCGCCCTCAGAGTACCAACCCTCGATGGGGGAAAAATAATCCATCCAACGCCTCCCTTCCCTCACTGAGAGACCGTCTGGACCAGGCAACATACTGTACAGTTTACCAGACAAAATGTTTTACCCCCCCCCCCCCATGTATCTTTCAGAATAAACTCAGAATCGTCAAAGGGTTAAACCATCATTGTCAAATGGTTTAAACTATCACGGTGGTGGCGCCTCTCCTTGTGGGGTGTACCTAGGGAGGGGAGAGGGAAGGGGGGAGGTGAGGGGAGTGGGGAGGGAACGGGGGGAGGTGAGGGGAGTGGGGAGGGAACGGGAGGTGGAGAGGGGAGGTGAGGGGAGTGCGGTGGGGAGGGAACGGGAGGTGGTGAGGGGAGTGCGGTGGGGAGGGAACGGGAGGTGGAGAGGAGTGGGGGGGAGGGAGGGGAGGGGGCGAAGGACCTCATTAGGAGCCACTTAAAACTTGCAGTCACTGAAACATGCTGGACCGGGAGAGGCTCGTCCTGACCACAAGAGTGAGGAGAAAGTCTTGTGTAGCAGAGCATAACAGTGTGTGTCCCCCGAGGCTCTCACGCCGCCCCTGGACACTGCTACCCCTCTCCTTTTCCCTTAACCCTCTCCACCCTTACCCTCTCCTTCCCTTCCCACACCCCTTCCTACCCTCACTCCCATCCCTCCCTCACTCTTCTCCTCCCCCTCACAATCACCCTCTCTCACCCATCCCCCATCACCCCTCTCCTCCCCACCCACTATCACCCCTCTCCTCACCTACCCCCTTCCCACGTCAATTAACCAACTAATTACTCGACCATCAGCAAAGGTAAACAAACACACCTGTGACACAAACAACAACAATACCACTCTTACACCTGCCCTGCTGGAGACACCTTAAATCACTTGTTAATTAATTACTTTCTACCGCACCAGAATGTAATACTGGTAAGTGGGATTTACCTGCAGTCATCATCATCCCCTCCACAACACAACCCAGACATAACAACATCCCCTCACGTGATGCAGGACTCCCACACTACAAAGACTAAATTAACGATGATTCTAACTCTAATATCTTGTACAGTGGGACTAAAGCGTTAAGACCACAAGCGGAGTATTGGCATTGTTTTGGGCGGCCATCTTGTCACGTCTTGAATCAGGTAGTGGGTGAGGTGAGTGTTTTAAAAGACCTTCCTCTATGGGGGGAGGACGATTAATTTAGGAATGTTTTATTGTTTTGTTTTTGTTTTAATTCTGGGCTCCCCAACACTACCACAACGTACCCCTAGCCTTCTTCAACACTACAACCCCTCCCCCCTCTCCAAGACCACCAAGTCCCCCCTACCACCCACCACCACGCCCCCCCCCCTTCCCCTCACAACACACATATATCATAAACACTGAAGTCATTATGCCTCAGTGCTGTAGAAAGTGACCCCCCCCCCCTCTCTGTGTGCGAAGGTGTTTTTTTCCCTACTGAGAGAACGAGAAAATACAACAGGGGTGAGATATAGTCCCTGGGGCAAATACGACGCCATCTTTATATTGCATCTTGGGTTAGCGATTTGGAGGGGGCTGGGGAGGGCATCATAATCCCTAGGAGGCTAACAGAGGGGCGAAGATCCATTACTACTGAAGGTGCCACGCCCCAGATGAAGCAGGAACCCCATCAGCCACCCGGTAATAACCCGCCACAGGTGTTCTGGCGTGTACACACACACACACACACACCTTTATCTGTTGTCATGGAGACCATCACCTGGCTCCTGCACACCACCATCACCTCTGCGTCACACCATGGATCAAATGGGTTATCTCAACTCCCCTGAACAAAGCCCCTTTTACTAATTATCTCCCCCCCCCCCTCCCTGGGCCCTGACTCACCTGTCCTCTACATCCCAACCAAAAGGATCAAGTAAGTTGTAGCTGCCCTGAACCAAGGACCCCCCCCCCCCCCACGTAAGCCCTGACTCACCTGAACTCTATATCTTAATTAAAAGAGTCAGTCACAGCTGCCCTGAACAAAACAGTACCACTAACTACCCCCTGGGACCTAACTCACTGTACATGGACGAGTTTAACTACTGTGGCATCATATCAGCCACTTGTTAAAACACTGTCAGCGATGAATCCAGGTGACAGCAGGTGACCACAAGCCTTAACAGGTGACAGGAAAAAGAGGTGAAGGTGACTTAATATTCAGGTGTGGTTAGGTGGTGGTGTCATGCCTACAGTCCCCAGCCCATGTCACCAGTCTAGTATGACACCACTCTTAACTGTCGTCCCTATGGCCACCACTCGTATACACAGTTACAGTCAGTGGGTGTTCCTGTAGCCTCAGTTAACATCACCTCCAGGAGAAGACAGATTCCAGCATCAACTAGACAACAACAAAACAAAAACAAAAGTCTTAGGTCTCAGCAGGTCATGTGGAGTCTTGTTGGTTTATCAGTGTCTTTAAGAATACCAACCTCAACCTAACCTAACCAAACCCACGCCTATTCCACCTACATGGTCTTACAATAGCTAGCACAAGGGCGAGGTTTGCCAGCTGACAAAATATGTGGAGGAGGAGGAGGAGGAGGCGGCGGGGGGTAACCGAGGGAAGGAGGAGGGAAGAGGGAAGGAGGGGTCACTACCTCTACCACAAGATCGATGAGGCGAAGCACAAGGCTCTACCCCGTGTGTGTGTGTGGGAAAAATACCCCCCCCCCTCCCCCCACAGTCGGCTTAACCACGAAAATATAATTACATTCCCACGTCATCAACAACAACTGTTTTAATGTCGAGACGTGACGACTAGGATGACACGACAAGATGGATGACACCGAAGGATGGATGACACGAAATAGGTGACACTACAAGATGGCTGACACAAGATGGATGACACCGAAGGATGGATGACACGAAATAGGTGACACTACAAGATGGCTGACACAAGATGGATGACACCGAAGGAAAAAAACTAATATAGCAAGAGAAAATATAGGTAAAATATAGGTTGAAATCTTATATACCAGGATCCTATATATCTTACCACCATGATATATCCTATACGGTACATACTGTATAATATAGAGAGACGGGAGGAGACGGGAGGACAATAATACCATCCTTTGTAGATCAGTTAAGTTAATTTATCTCTCTCGTCAGGTGAGTCACTTTTCAAGGGCGCTGCTATCTTGAGGGAGGGGGGGGTTGGTGTGGGTGTGGGTGCTGATAGGGAGGGGAGGGTGAGGAAAGGTGGGAGGGTAGGGGGAAATAAGGGGGAAGGGAAAGGGACGAGGTGAGGAGGAAAGGGAAGGGGAGGTGAAGGGAGGGAGGGAAGGGGAGAAGGAGGGAAGGGGGTGAAGGGGAGGTGAAGGGAGGGAGGGAAGGGGAAGGAGGAGGATCCGGTTGTGCTATTTTATTTTTATTCGTGAAATAGATAATGATGACAAACCGGACACACACACACACACACACACACACACACACACCTAGTTCATCCTGGTGTCAGCATAGTTTATTATTATTACTGTTGTTGTTGTTGTTGTTGTTACGTAGGTCGGGATTGATTAAGCCGTTTGGTTGACGTCACAGCTGCAGGTAAAGGTGGGTGGGAAGGTGAGGCTGGCTGGCGGACGCTGGACGACTAAGACAAAATAGTATTGGTTGCTGGGGTAATGACGTCACTCGAACCTGTTTAGCTTTTCGTTTATTTTTTATTTTTATTATTTTTTTTTTACTTCCGGGATTTTTATATTTTTTTTAACCTAACCTAACCCAAGACTAACCTAACATTTACCTTACAGGGAATAATTATTAACCCTTCAGGCAGGTTATAGGAGTAAAGGTCAAACACACGTCAGATTATTCCACTCATAAACACACTTAACACACTGTCACTAATGTACATACACGTGTAAACATTGGACTCCAGATCCCAACACGTGTAAACATTGAACACCAGATCCCAACACGTGTAAACATTGGACTCCAGATCCCAATACGTGTAAACATTGGACTCCAGATCCCAACACGTGTAAACATTAGACACCAGATCCCAACACGTGTAAACATTAGACTCCAGATCCCAACACGTGTAAACATTAGACTCCAGATCCCAACACGTGTAAACATTAGACTCCAGATCCCAACACGTGTAAACATTGGACACCAGATCCCAACACGTGTAAACATTGGACACCAGATCCCAACACGTGTAAACATTAGACTCCAGATCCCAACACGTGTAAACATTAGACACCAGATCCCAACACGTGTAAACATTGAAGACCAGATCCCAACACGTGTAAACATTAGACACCAGATCCCAACACGTGTAAACATTAGACTCCAGATCCCAACACGTGTAAACATTGAACACCAGATCCCAACACGTGTAAACATTGGACTCCAGATCCCAATACGTGTAAACATTGGACTCCAGATCCCAACACGTGTAAACATTAGACACCAGATCCCAACACGTGTAAACATTAGACACCAGATCCCAACACGTGTAAACATTAGACACCAGATCCCAACACGTGTAAACATTGGACACCAGATCCCATAGTGCCTTAGGTGGTGGTGACGACGACTCAATTAAATGGTTGACTGGTTACTGAGAGGACATATGGGAGTTTTTTGACGGTAAGATTGGTGATTAGACAGGTGGGTGGTTAAAGAGACAGGTGGATATTTAAAACAAGACAGGTAGGTGCTTAAAATTAGACGGTTGACAGATGGGTTTTTAAAATGAGATATAGACAGATAAGTAAATATATATATATAATTCGACAGAAAGGCATAGATAAGCAGACAGACATTTAAACCGAGACAGACAGATATAACCAATAGGATATTAAATTACTGAACGAACACGGAATTTTTTGACGGCCGATATGAAACAGATAGACAGATAATGAAACACAGACCATCATACAAAAGAAAGAAAGAAAGAAAGAAAGAAAAAGAAAGAAAAAAGAAAAAAGAAAAAAAGAAAAAAGGAATGAAAAAAAAGAAAGAAAAAATGAAAAAAAGAAAGAAAGAAAAAAGAAAGAAAGAGACAGAAAGACAGACATATACACCAAAGTTCACTACACTACCACAACCAAATATAAACTAGTTGCTTGAGTGGTCCCGGAACTGTCAAGGAACAGACGTACAGACAGACGGACGTAAAGATCAATATAAAACTACCTAATTATATAAAGTAAGTAACCCTCAACGGTACAAAATATTAATAAAACAATTTCTATATACGTTTATGTAAGCAACGACCACACACACACACACACACACACACACACACACACACACAATAAGACCTATATACTATTAATAAAACTCCTAACTCTATCTCTCTGACTGACTGGGTGAGTGAGTGACCAAATGAGAACCAATCGACGTTGTTGTTGATTTTTCTTCCAACAACATCCGCCAGGCAGGTCAGGAGAGACGTCATGGAGGTGAGGGGTAGGGGTGGGTGAGGGGGTGTGGAGGGAGGGGTGAGGGGGTGTGGAGGGAGAGGTGAGGGGCTATAGATGGAGAGGTGAGGGGGTGTGGAGGGGGGTTGTGGGTGGGGGGAGGGGTGAGAGGGTGTGGAGGGAGAGGTGAGGGGGTGTAGATGGAGGGTTGTGGGTGGAGGGGGTACTGACTCGACACAGCCAGAACCATCCATAAACCATCCCAATATCCTGTTCGTTACTGTGGACACCAGCGACCCCGTCCAGCTCTCCCGCCTCAGGATGGTTTAATACAGTGGGGTGGCCAGGGTACAGTGGGGTGGCCAGGGTACAGTAGGGTGGCCAGGGTACAGTGGGGTGGCCAGGGTACAGTGGGGTGGCCATGGTACAGTGGGGTGACACACGGGTGATTAACAGGTGTACAGGTGAGTTACAGATGTGAAATTAACACCATCAGACCAGAACAGGTGTGGTGGTGTTAATTAAGGAAGCATCCACAGGTGAGGCTCCGCGATACACTTGCGGGTATTAAGTCACAGGTGTTGTAGTGAGTTATTAGTGATGTTTACGGTGCAGGTGCGACCAATGATTGATAGATAGATAGATAGATAGATAGATATACACACACACACCGCACACCCCCATGCACACACATACACCCCCCCCCCCCCACACACACACACATCAGTACACCCCACACTCACACATACAAACACATTCTCTCTCTCTCTCTCTCTCTCTCTCTCTCTCTCTCTCTCTCTCTCTCTCACACAAACTCAGGTGATAAATCTTACAAGTATTCAGACCTAAATGTCACAAGTTACAATTCCTAGAAGACAGACAAACGCACACTGGAATTCATACGAAAGCCGCCAGAAAACTAAAACAGTCATTCAATGTCACAAACCTAACCTAACCACAACTAACCAAACCTAAGCTAATCTAACCAAACCTAACCTAACCACAACTAACCAAACCTAAGCTAATCTAACCTAACCTAACCTAACCTAACCTAACCTAACCTAACCTAACCTAACCTAACCAAATCTAACCAAACCTAACCTAACCACAACTAACCAAACCTAACCTGGATGTCTCTCTTGTACAATGAAGGTTACAAACACTGCATAGAACATACAAACAAGACCCGGAGGCCACCACAAACACACACACAAACAGGAGATCTCAAACACACAAACACACGACATACCTAGGAGGCCAGACACACACACACACGTACACAAAAAGAATCGATCTAGAGGAAGAGAAGGAAGGAGGAGGAAGTGGAAGACAAGAAGAGGAGGAGGAGGACTAGAAGGGAGGAAGAGGACTAGAAGGGAGGAAGACTAGAAGAGGAGGAGGAGGAGGACTAGAAGGGAGGCGAGGCGGAGGAAGACTAGAAGAGGAGGAGGACTAGAAGAGGCGGAGGAAGACTAGAAGAGGAGGAGGACTAGAAGAGGAGGAGGAGGAGGAGGACTAGAAGAGGAGGAGGAGGAGGACTAGAAGAGGAGGATGAGGAGGACTAGAAGGGAGGAGGAGGACTAGAAGGGAGGAGGAGGACTAGAAGGGAGGAGGAGGACTAGAAGGGAGGCGAGGCGGAGGAAGACTAGAAGAGGAGGAGGACTAGAAGAGGAGGATGAAGACTAGAAGGGAGGAGGAGGACTAGAAGGGAGGAGGAGGACTAGAAGGGAAGAGGAGGAAGACTAGAAGGGAGGAGGAGGAAGACTAGAAGAGGAGGATGAAGACTAGAAGGGAGGAGGAGGAAGACTAGAAGAAGAAGAAGAAGAGGAGGAGGAGGTGTTTGGTAGGAAGACGTGATTCAGTGTGTGTACCAACAGAGACCAGGAACACACACACAGTGACTCATCAAACCCTTCCCGAGTCAACAATTACCAGCAGCACACCGCCTTCTACCGTGACACACACACACACACACACACACACACACACACACACACACACACACGTACGTACGTTAAAAAAACTACATCGGCAAACCTTGAGTCAACACCATTATGGACCATTCACTATGACTCACCACCACTCCCATTCATCCGCGTTTGTTTGTTTGTTTGTTTGAGAGAGAGAGAGAGAGAGAGAGAGAGAGAGAGAGAGAGAGAGAGAGAGAGAGAGAGAGAGAGAGAGAGAGAGAGAGAGAGAGAGAGAGAGAGAGAGAGAGAGAGAGAGAGAGAGAGAGAGAGAGTGTGTGTGTGTGTGTGTGTGTTTCCGGGAAGATAAGGGTAGTTTGTAGTCTTATCTGATAAAAGTAACATTATAAATAAACTCACGCACGTACACACATAACGCTCACACATGTACACAGACACAACACTCACGCACGTACACACATACAACACTCACGCACGTACACACATAACGCTCACAAATGTACACATACACGTAGACACATACCACTCCAGTACGTACACACATGAGCCTCCTCACCCATACCCTCCCCCCCCCCCACAGGTACATTCATATCAACAAACCCCTTCATACCACACCTCACCTGTCAATAACACCTCACCTGTCATACCACACCTCACCTGTCAATAACACCTCACCTGTCATACCACACCTCACCTGTCAATAACACCTCACCTGTCATACCACACCTCGCCTTTCAATAACACCTCACCTGTCATACCACACCTCACCTGTCAATAACACCTCACCTGTCATACCACACCTCACCTGTCAATAACACCTCACCTGTCATACCACACCTCACCTGTCATACCACACCTCACCTGTCATACCACACCTCACCTGTCATCAACCAGGACACACAACAAGATCTACACTACTTCTCACCACCATCCCACCGTGTCAACAAAGTCTCAATGTTTGGATCATCAAGGATTCATTATATTTTTTCCTTGAATTGGCGGTAAATGACGTCACGAACTGTATCTAATGACGTAATATATCAGGCTCTATGACGTCACTGGGGTTATCGCCTGTATCGAGTTAAACATTCTACCCAACCCAACCCACCCCAAGCCCCTTACGTGACTGACATTTCCAAACAAAGATTACCCTTACATTAAGCCATGAGGGTCGTCGCCAGTAAGCCAATGGCCACTACTATACATTACACTTCCCTGCTTTCACTTTTGGGTACGGAGGCTGTCTAATAAAATGCAACAGATTGTGGTGGTGGTGGTGGTGGTGGTGATGATGATGATGATGATAGTGGTGGTGATGATGATGATGATGGTGGTGGTGGTGGTGGTGGTGGTGGTGGTGGTGATGATGATGATGGTGGAAAAGACTGGCTTGGCCCGAATGCCCTTTAGGCTAATGACCTTGAGTGAGGGCAGACAGCGGACAACCTTGCACACCTTGCTTTTACTTCCACACACACACGCACGCACGCACGCACACACACACGACCCTATAATTGTCTTCGCTCTATAATTGGACACCTCTTAGTATCCCTGTCTCTCGTGTCTCTCTGTGTGTGTGCAGCTCAAGGTGAGACAACCGACCCCCCCCCCCCCAAACACGCTTCCACACCGCTGTTGGGTATGATTCCACCTAGACACGGGGTGGAGTATGGGTGGAGTAGGGGTGGAGGGGGGGTAGAGTGGGGGGGGGGGGGTTGGAGGTGATAAAGTCGACAGGGTTTGACATCTTTCCATCAATCACCGAAACACCACAGAACACAACACTATCACCACCATAACACCATCACAACACAACACCACAGAACACCATCACACCACCCTCACGTCTACCTACAAAACAACATTCATATATGCTATTTTTTACCACCTCCCCAAACCAAACACACAGGAATAACAAACCAGGGTCATTAACAGAACTAAACCACACCTGAAAAAAACAACATCCTACACACACGACAAACATTCATCAATCAAAACAGAGACCTTTCCACACGGAGGGTTTTATATACACACACACACACACACACACACACACACACACACACACACACACACACATTCGTAAACATCCACAGAACTAATGATATCCGAGAGCCAGCAACACGTAAACATTAGTCACTTAATGTTTACTCAATAATGAATGTTTACTGAATGTTTAAGGTCACCATCGACTGTGTTACAATTTCCACACAGCGAACAGAATCCTCCCATTAGATTGGTCGCCACAATAATAGTCTGGCGAACAGAAGTGTAACGCCAGGCGAAGACGTGTAAACAGTAAATTAGTTACATAGACAGACACATGACCTCCTGTGTTCAATTACCAGAGGCCATTACCAGTTAACGATCATCAACAAGACCCATCGTGTGTGTGTGTGTGTGTGTGTGTGGCGGATAACACAACCCGAGCGGAAATACCCGATTAAGCTGCTGTAACCTCATCCACCCATCCACTGAACCCACTCACTTATATATACCAAGGTCATCTATCCACCTGCTTCCCTTCTATCCATCCACCCATCCAATCATATCATCTAACCACCTCTCTTCCCCCTAATTATCCATCCATCCCCCTGACCACCCACTCCCTTAATTATCCAAACACTTCCCTTAATTATCCATCCACCCCCTCAATTATCCATCCACCTCCCTAATAATCCATCCACCTCCCTAATAATCCATCCACCCCCCAATTATCCATCCACCCCCTCCCCCACCAAGACACCTGGCATGTCTGGCTACACCTGGGCTGAGGCTTCGCTTACCTGCTCAGGTGATTAAGGTCGGCAGGTAATGTAAACAGTGTTATTTCCGGTGATACACTGTGTACAAGGTGAACGGGGGGGGGGGGGAGGGGGAGGAAGGGGAAAGGGGAGTTGGAGGGGGAGGAAGGGGAAAGGGGAGTTAGAGGGGGAAAGAAGAGACAAAGAGGATTATGAAAGAAAGAGGAGGAGGAGAAGAGAGAAAACTGAAGGAGAGAGTTTCAGGTAGAAATGGTCAGGTGTTGCAGGAGTTAATTAACCAAATATTACCTTTACATATTGATTCTTAGTAGGAAAACCATCTTCACACACACACACA
Source organism: Homarus gammarus (assembly GCA_958450375.1). Lineage (NCBI taxonomy): Eukaryota > Metazoa > Arthropoda > Malacostraca > Decapoda > Nephropidae > Homarus > Homarus gammarus. The sequence goes on along the minus strand of CAUDMG010002164.1, from coordinate 3,676,321 downwards.
CCAGACTAGACTAATGACGATAACAACCGGATAGAGTAAACAGCATCAAATAAACAAGCAAACAAAAAAGGCAAACAATTATTAGTAGACAAATAAAACAAACTAATAAATACAATCAAATCACCATAAAATAAATCTTAAAAAAAAATGAAAACAACAGGGAAACGGAATACTGGAAACAGGATTGTGTGAGTGTGTGTGTGTGTGAAAGGTATCCCGTTATCACGTCCCAGCAGTGTGTGACGGCTGCCTGGGTTAACAATGGTACTACGGGGGAGAGAGAGAGAGAGAGAGAGAGAGAGAGCCGCGGTATGCAAGCACTTTCCCTTCCCACACCTCCACTGTAAACAACAACAAACCTCTCGGGAAACAACAACACAAACAATAATAAACAAACAATAGCCCATAACTGTACACAACACTCGACCTTCGATAATAAACTCAAACAACTATAAACAATGAGACAAATTATAAACAAGACTCGACTATTATCAACAATGACGATCATAAACAAACATGTGTAAACAAAAACAACAATAAGCAAACAAATGTAAACAAAAACAATTGTAAACAAACAAGGGCAAACAAAAAACAAGCAAAATAAAGAACAAATTCCTGATAATCAATATCTGTACTACCACAACACCACCACACCTACACTACCACAACACCTACACTACCACACCTACACCACCCACACCATCTCGCCTACACCACCCACACCATCTCGCCTACACCACCCACACCCAACACACCTGGTATAACTATTGACTTATTCCCAGTTAGTAGAGAGTTAATCAACGCTCCTACCTTTGAGAATCGGTGAGTCTACCTGTCAAACCAATTAACACAAGCTTACGTAAAAAACCCAGGCGCTGATTGGCGAAACAAACCAAGGTGCTGATTGGCTACATGAACAAAGGCATTGATTGGCTAAACGAAGCTAGGAACTGATTGGCTAAACGAAGCTAGGAACTGATTGGCTAAACGAACCAAGGCACTGGTCGGATAAACGAACCAAGGTGCTGAATGGCTACATGAACCAAGGCACTGATTGGATAAACGAAACCAAGGCACTGACTGGCTTAGCGAATCATGACGTCACGAAAGGTATAATACACAGAAATACATTCATAAAACTCGATGGGAATCCTTAAGCCCCGTAAATAATCCACAGCAAATTCTAAACAGTAACTAATTCTTAGCTAATTAAAGAAAAGTGATAAAAGGATTAAATTTTAAAAAGTATCGTAAGAATTTGGGCAGTGACGTGTCCCCCCCCCCCCCCCCCCAGTAGTGTTCGATCATGTGAACATTAGGCACCCCAGCTTATTTCACGTAATGATTAAACACACAAACCTAACCTAACCTAAACCAACCTAACCTAAACCAACCTAACCCAACCCAACCTAACCCAACCCAACCTAACCTAAACCAACCCAACCTAACCCAACCCAACCCAACCTAACCTAACCTAAACCAACCTAACCAACCAAACCTAACCACCAACCTAACCTAAACCAACCCAACCTAAACCAACCTAACCTAAACCAACCTAACCTAAACCAACCTAACCAAACCTAACCCAACCCAACCTAACCTAACCTAAACCAACCTAACCTAACCAACCCAACCCAACCTAACCTAAACCAACCTAACCTAAACCAACCTAACCTAAACCAACCCAACCTAAACCAACCTAACCTAAACCAACCTAACCTAAACCAACCTAACCTAAACCAACCTAACCTAATCCCCGTGGTAGGTTAGTGAGTCACATAAACCAGGTGCAATAAGCTAGGGTGCCTAATCTTCACCTGTCCCCAACACAGGTACACTATATCACATTACAATGGTCGTCCAGTGTGAGTACAGGTTAATTAAGCCTCCACACCTGTATACCTGATGGAGTTTAATAAAGAATCACTCGCACGGTGGTAGAAGGGGGAAAATGGTGGTAGTGGGGGTAATGGTGGTAGTGGGGGTAATGGTGGTAGAAGGGGGAAAATGGTGGTAGTGGGGGTAATGGTGGTAGTGGGGGTAATGGTGGTAGTGGGGGTAATGGTGGTAGTGGGGGTAATGGTGGTAGTGGGGGTAATGGTGGTAGTGGGGGTAATGGTGGTAGTGGGGGGTAATGGTGGTAGTGGGGGTAATGGTGGTAGTGGGGGTAATGGTGGTAGTGGGTGTAATGGTGGTAGTGGGGGTAATGGTGGTAGTGGGGGTAATGGTGGTAGTGGGGGTAATGGTGGTAGTGGGTGTAAATGGTGGTGGAAGAGGATAAATGGTGGTTGTGGTGGAACAGATGGGAGAGATGCAAAACCTTTCCCATCCCTCATCCTATGTTGGAGCCGGAGAGAGAGAGAGAGAGAGAGAGAGAGAGAGAGAGAGAGAGAGAGAGAGAGAGAGAGAGAGAGCAATATTAACCTCCTCGACACAAGGATAAAAAGGCTACAGCAGCGTAAACTTTCACAACATTAATTTACACACACACACACACACACACACACACACCTCTCAGACTCAATACATGATTATTGACTTGCTCATTAATTTATCAACACACTCACTCACGCACTTCACACGCACGCTCTCTCTCTCAACACACTACGAACAGGTATTGGCACTGTATAGCACGATTACCCCCCCCCCCCCCTCTAGGACACACACCCACCCACTATAAGCATACCTTTGAACGCTAATGGTGCCTCGACATGAGACACAATGTGGCACTAATATATCCAAGGACTGTGTGTGTGTGTGTGTGTGTGTGTGTGTGTGTGTGTGTGTGTGTGTGTCCCCAAGGACATTGCGTGCGTGAGTAAGTGAGTCAGAGTGTGTGTGTGTGTGTGTGTGTGTGTGTCCCCAAGGACATTGCGTGCGTGAGTAAGTGAGTCAGAGTGTGTGTGTGTGTGTGTGTGGTGCTGCATGAAAGTTGTGACAGTGGACCATATTGATTACCGGACATCAATATGGCTGGCGGGTCATTCATAGCGCGCGCACGCACACACACGCACACACACACACACATATATACACACACACTATGGGATGTGTAGGTGTGTGAGCGTGTTAACAAGCACAATCACAATGTCATAAGGAAGGAAGGAAGGAAAAAAAAGAGAGAGAGAGAGAGAGAGAGAGAGAGAGAGAGAGAGAGAGAGAGAGAGAGAGAGAGAGAGAGAGAGAGAGAGAGAGAGAGAGAGAGAGAGAGAGCACACGTGTCCACAAGTGTACATTAACTCACCCACAAAAAAAAAAATCCCGGGAGGTTAATTATCGCTACATCAACAGGTAGGCACGCAATCTTCGACAGGTGTACAGACTGTAATCAACAGGTAAGCTAAAACACCTATGTCGTCAAGTCTTATTAAACATCAAGAACACGTACACAAATCTACTTACTTAAAAATATTGACGATAAAAACAAAACAAAATTCCAATAACGAAATGTAAATCACGTACATAAACAATAAACAAAACACATCAATCAATAAACAAAGGTGAATAACATTTAGTCATAAGTTAATTAAGCCTCACCTGGGTAAAAAAAAAATAATCATCTCTCAGGAGCACCGAATAAAACATCCAGCAGTCAGGTCAGGTGAGGCGGTCACTTGGCTTACTATTAAAATAACTCCAATCACAGTCAATAAAATCATGTGTAATTTATTGTTTGGAGGAGAAATAACAACACAGCGGTAGTGAACAGCAGCAGCAGTCTCCCGAAGGAACAGCATTGTGTGTGTAACGGAGAACAGCAAAAATGTCGTTGTCTGCTTCTAAAAATATCGTCTAAGTGTTAACAGCAGACAAATAGCAGATTAAGAACAGGTACAGCAGACTAAGAACAGGTACAGCAATCATAACAGAACAAGAACAGAAGACCAGGTACAGCAGAACAAAAACAGCAGACCAGGTACAGCAGAACAAAAACAGCAGACCAGGTACAGCAGAACAACAACAGCAGACCAGGTACAGCAGACAGCAGACCAGGTACAGCAATTACAACAGACAGCATCCACATAGGAACTCGTAAAGGAACAGGACGTGTGTGGATGTGTGTATGTGGATATGTGTGTTTGGATGTGTGTGGATAGGGATTGGGTGGACAATCTCATGCCTGGTTTCTCCCCTCTCTTCCCCTCACCTCCTCTCCCTCAACACAGCAGGGCGTCGTCATGGCAACCTCTCCCTCTCCTCCCTCCCCCTCAACGCTAAATTAGGTTACCATGGATCAAAGCGAGATGTAGTGTAGGCCATGTCAGGGACCACTCTCCCTCCCTCTCATGCACCAGACACACACACACACACACACACACACACACACACGCACGCACTCACTCACTCTTTCCAACACACACTCGCGAACGGACTCTTCACAACACACTCATTCATTCACTCACTCACTCACTCACTCTTTCCAACGTACCTCACTCACGCACGCACTCTTCACAACAAACACACTCATTCATTGACTCAATATGTTCAACACACTCATTCGCGCACTCACTTCACAACACACACACACACACTGTTACCACCTCAACAACCCCCCACCCCCCCCCCCCCCACACACACAGGTCACTCTACACCGTTCTGAAGACACACCTGAACCGTGGAGAGGAATACAACAACTCCGCCCAGGTAAGTCTTTGCGTCATCCAGGTAACCTAACATGCTGCTCTAACCTTACCGTCCCTCCACACACACACACATACACACACACACACACACACACACACAAGAACCTCCATGACCCATCAATTCTCAGTAAACTTTCAAGGGAAATTAAATGTCACTAAAGACGGTAAAACACGAGAGAGAGAGAGAGAGAGAGAGAGAGAGAGAGAGAGAGAGAGAGAGAGAGAGAGAGAGAGAGAGAGAGGACTGGGAGGAGGAAGAGGGCATAGACGACGACAGGGAGGAGGAGGGGGACACGGGGATGAGAAGGAAGACAGGAAGATGGAGGATTGGGACAGAGATGAGAAGGAAGAAGAAGAGAACAGAGAGGAGGGAGAAGACAAGGAGGATAAGGGAGAGGAAGAACAGGGAGATGGAAGAGGGTGGCACAACAAGAGACTGGGGAGGTCTCTCTCTCTCTCTCTCTCTCTCTCTCTCTCTCTCTCTCTCTCTCTCTCTCGACGTCGCTGCAACACTGTTATGATCGAAGGCCAACATTATTAGCATGAATAAATAAGGCGCGTCAATAAACCGATCTCTGACTGCTACCTGGGTGGGTGGGGTGTGGTGGGGAGGGTGAGGTAGGGGGAGGGGGAGGAGGGGAGGTGAGGAAGGGAGTGGGGGAGGAGGGGAGGGGAGGTGAGGAAGGGAGTGGGGAATGGAGGGAAGGGGGAATTATACTGGTGGATGAAGGTGAGTGGGTGGGTGAGTGGGTGGATGGGTGGATGAGAGGGTGGGTGGGTGGGTGGATGAGTGGGTGGATGAGAGGGTGAGCGAGCGAGAGACAGTGGATGATGGTGGAAGAGTTTCTCGAGTCATAAAAGTTAAAAAAAAAAACATTTCACCATTGGCAAACTTATTAATGTACTTTTTAATATGCTTCCTAAACACGCTTCCCGAGAGAGAGAGAGAGAGAGAGAGAGAGAGAGAGAGAGAGAGAGAGAGAGAGAGAGAGAGAGAGAGAGAGAGAGAGAGAGAGAGACGTGTTCTGGTGTCATTGTACGAGGTCTCACAAATATCGTGTATTTTACGTCAGTCTCTTACGAATTCAATTATTATTATCAGTGTTATGAGTAGGACGTGACCTCGGTGACTGGGGGGGGGGGGGTGAGTGAGGAGAAGGGAAGGGTGAGGAGAATGGAAAAGTGAGGAAAAGGGAGAAGAGAGAGGAGAAGATCAGGTCATGCCAGGTCATGCCAGTGTGTAAGAGTTGCATCACACGCACAAATACATTCACTTAACCTAACCTAAAGACGACACTTAATAATATATAAAGACTTAACAAGGTGAAAGGGTTAACATATACAATTACCTGAGTTACCTGATTGGTTAGGTTAGGTTAGATGGCTATATGAGAGGTAGGGTGTTGGGTGTACATGGGACTTGCCTAGTATGGGACCCGCTGCAGCTTCCTCATGCGTTCTTAATTAACGATACAGGTATATAATGGAAATACCTGTTGAATGGGGTTAACGTAAATGAGAGAGAGAGAGAGAGAGAGAGAGAGAGAGAGAGAGAGAGAGAGAGAGAGAGAGAGAGAGAGAGAAAAAACAGAAAAAGAAAAAAAGAAAGAAAGAAGAGAAAAACAGACAAAAAGAGAGAGAGAGTGATAAACAAGGCTGGACGGGGCATCAGGTGAGAGGGGTGGTCGTCATGGCAACCTAAGACAAAGTAGGAGGAGGAGGAAGAAGAGGAGGTACCGACTGTCGTGAGAGGTTGGCGGGTAGAGACACCATCTTTTGTTATAACACGGAGACAGGAGGGAGGGATACCTCACCTGGTAACAAGGGTGGGTAGGGGTGGGTGTGTGTGTGTGTGTGGGGGGGGGAGGGGGTGGGTGTGTGTGGCAACAACGGTAAAGCAGTCGACACGGGTAAAGTAATGGTAAATACTTCCCCATCCACCAATGAGTACTTTCCCTCATCCACCAATGAGTACTTTCCCTCATCCACCAATGAGTACTTTCCCTCATCCACCAGTACGTACTTTTCCTCATCCACCATAAGGTACTTTCCCCTCATCCACCAGTAAGAACTTTCCCCATCCACCAGTAAGTACTTCCCTTATCCACCAGTAAGTACTTTCCATATCTTAACACTTACCTCGCCGACGTAGTGAAGCTTATCCAGGTGGTGGCACTTACCTGTAAATCCACGCAGCGAACCACATCCACCAGGCAGTACTTCCCTCACACATGGAGAAGCACTAATCCGCCCACCCAGAGAGTATTACTTATCCACCCAGTGAGTAGAAGTTATCCACCCAGAGAGTAGAAGTTATCCACCTAGAGAACAGAAATCATCCACACAAGGAACACCCACTACTCACCTCATCCACATAGCGAACTTCATCCACTTGGTAACGCTGACGAAACTCCTCAGGTGTGATAATTCGACCCATCCAGGTGGCGTAGTGCTCAGGTAGGCGGAGGCAGAAGAGCACAGTGCGGCCAGTCTCTACCTCCACCACCCCAAACCACCCGGGCTCCAACACGCCGAAGGCCCAGTGGAAGTAAGTCTCCTGCAGGTAACACAAAAAACGAGAGGTTGTTTAGTCTATTATTGAAGGACAAAAACAAGTAAAATTTAAGAGAGAGAGAGAGAGAGAGAGAGAGAGAGAGAGAGAGAGAGAGAGAGAGAGAGAGAGAGAGAGAGAGAGAGAGAGAGTCAAAACAATAATTCGACTCAAAAAATAAATACTCAGGGTGGCTAATCTCCAGGTGAAATAAATAAATAAACTGAGGGGTGGTTAATTTTCAGGTGATCCAAAACACCTAAGCAATTACCAACGAGCAAAACAAATAACATGACTCCAACATAAAGAGGAAATTTTCACGACACAACTTGACAACTTTCTACCAATTATTTCAGGTGAACCGGTTGGCGGTGCCAGTCAGGTCGTCACTCGTGGGGCGGCAGAAGTAACCCAGGAATTGATGCAAGACAGCGGGCCAGGTAGATACAGGTAATTACAGGTAAATAGAGATAGATACAGGTATATACAAGTAATTACAGTTAGATACAGGTAATTACAGTAAGGTACAGGTAATTACAGTTAGATAAAGGTAATTACAGTTAGATATAGGTAAATAGAGATAGATCCAAGTAATTACAGGTAGATACAGGTAAATTCGGGTAAGAAGAGGTAAATATATTCCACAGGTAGGCAGGATGAGGTGCTGTCAGATAATTTAAGGTGTATCAAGTTCACCATACGGCTTGAGGGTTGACTAATGAGGTTAGGATGTGTTGTGGTGGTAGGTGAGTGGGAGGGAAAGTAGAAGAGTTGTGGTAGGTGGTGGTGAGTGGGAGAGAGAACGTGTAGGAAGGACTGAGAGGGCACACTGGGTTTATCAAAAGGGGAGAGAGAGAGAGAGAGAGAGAGAGAGAGAGAGAGAGAGAGAGAGAGAGAGAGAGAGAGAGAGAGACGGCATGACAAGAAGTGATGGTGTGGAAAGGCATGAGAGGGAACGGCTCAGCGTAAAGGGTCATGGGAAGGGGAGGGGGGAAAGGGAGGAAGGGGAGGGGAGGGGTGAGACCTTCCGGGTTGCGACTTCACATTTTAAACACACACACACACACACGCGCGCGCGCGAGCGAAAAGATACACTTGCAAATCCGGATAAAAAACGAAATATAAAAGTTCAAATATCCGAACTGTGGCCGCTCGTATAAAACACACACACACCAAAAAATAGAAAGTTATCTTACAGTGCTGTCTCACCTCTATTGTTTTTATCGAAATTTAAGTGGTTACCTGTTTAGTATTTTTAAAGTCGAATAAACTGATCAGCTGACCCACTCTTTATTTACTAACACACGGAGACCAGATCAGCTGAGTGACCCACTCTTTATTTACTAACACACGGAGACCAGATCAGCTGACCCACTCTCTACCAACACGTGGGAGAACAGATCAGCTGACTCACTCTTTGTTTACTAACAGATCGGAGAGAAAGTCAACACCTAAATATTCAGAAGCGAGGCAACAGACCAGCTGACTAGACTATTTACCATATGACGCGACAACAGGATGACGTCTAACCAGTGTTTACAAACAAGGAGAGCCGACCAGCTGATTAATGTTTACTAATAGAGAGACATGTCAACTGATCCATGTTTACACACACGGGAGGGCAGGGCAGGGCAAGGCAGGGCAGGGCAGGGCAAGGCAAGGCAGGGCAGGGCAGGGCAGGGCAGGGCAGGGCAGGGCAGTTGATCAACACTACACGAGCAGAGGGCGTCGTATTTATACAGTATTCATCATGAGGTAAACAAGGCAGCCCCTGAATACTGACAACAGCAAGCAATGTTTACCAATATCAAGCACTGCAAAGACAGTAAATGGATCACCTAAAGAATGGCCACCCCAGCTTTTTCACCTAACCTAACCTAAACCTCACCCACCCCACAAATAGTGTTATGGTAGTTAGGTCAGGTGAAAATTAATAAGCTAGGGTGGTGATTCTCCAGGTGATCCCAAAAGATGCATCAGGCAGGTGTGTTGCTGTTAATGACATACTAGAGGCAGACATTTAATTAACCCCACTAAGGCTGAAATTCAAATAACTTCCGTCGTAACTTGTCAACACCACAACGGGATTACTATTGTAGCCTGTAAGGAACCTTAACTATGGGACAAATTATGGCCAAGTCAATACCATACACCCAGTCGTTGCTCACCATACGTACAAAATTACCTTAAAACACTGGTTAAGTACGTAAAGTTTATCCACGGACAGACAAACAAACAGACAATGCTATAACCCTCAAGGCGAACTAGGTGATAGTGAAGAGGATAATAAACAAATGAACAGTGTGTGTCTGTGGGAGGGGGGGGGGGGTTAACAAGAACACAAAAGCATCAGAGGTGTAGCAGGAGCAAGGACACGAGTCACGAGGTTGAACAAATAAAGAGAAATTCTACCTGATTGTCTGTAATGTGACGCGGCTCTCTGTCTCACACCCACCACCATGGTCCTGACGTGACATGACCTTTCCTGTCTGACACCGTTATAGACGTGTCAGGAGTTCCTAGACACACGGTTATACTGACAGTAGATCCTAGACACACGGTTATACTGACAGCAGATCCTATACAGAGAGACGGTTACACTGACAGTAGACCCTAGACACACGGTTATACTCTGACAGCAGATCCTAGACACACGGTTATACTGACAGCAGATCCTATACAGACAGACGGTTATACTGACAGTAGACCCTAGACAGACACACAGAGAAAATAAGGAGTCTGCAATAGGCCGGTTTGTCTGTGCATGGCAGCTCCTGTCGACAGTTACTACCACTCTCTATCATCCATGAATCTGTCTAGCATCCTTTTAGATCCCAGACAAACATTTATAATCTGACAGTAGATCCTAAACAGACAGACGGTTATACTGACAGACAGATGGTTAAACAGACAGACAGAAGGTTATACTGACAGACAGACGGTTAAACAGACAGAAGGTTATACTGACAGACAGACGGTTATACCCCCAACACCTCCGTAATGAAACAACATAGTGACCTCAAGACAGTATACTATGGGGCCATGCTGTATGGAGTATACAAACCAGAATACAATGTGACGAATCTACCTCAAGACGCGCGTGTGTGATGGTGGCCTCCGTGTCACCATGAAGGGCCAAAGCATATGATAAACAAGGTTACTTTACAAGGTCACCTCACGACGCACTGTGCTCGCCATCACCCGTTTCTCCTACTACCGCTTCATGTGTTATATATTTTAGAAGAAAGATAGATTCCTCCCCTCCTCCATGAGACACAATCACCTCAACCCCCCCCCCTCCAAAAAAAATAATCATCGTGTCTTGTCTCATGAGGTAATCCCCGAGATTACCTGACGAAACACCTGTAGCCCTAATTATCACCACTACTACCGGCTTACACATACCTAAAACCCCCCCTAGTACCACCACCTCACCTGAAAACACCCATCTTACCTCACCTGTGTTAAGCACCTCAGCCTAAACAAAGCACGTCAGTCAGAACAAGAGTAACTCCAGGAATAAATACATTTCTGGGCTGACTACATTATTCTCTCCTACAGGTTCATTAAGTCTTGAGGGGCCAGAGGGTATACCTGAGTCTCACATCACCTGAGACTTACATCACCTGGGTCGGACTTCATGAACTAATACCATGACGCAATACTTGTCGCCGGGCGTTACTGTACCACACACACTAAGAATTCTACACCATGAACGGGTCTTATATAAACTACAAAACAAATACATCAATATAAATTAATCAATTCGAAGGTTAAGTGAGGTATCTACATCAATAACACCTCACCTCACCTACATCAACAAGACCTCACCTCCCCTCTACATCAACAAGACCACACCTCACCTCCCCTCTACATCAACAAGACCTCACCTCCCCTCTACATCAACAAGACCTCACCTCACCTCCTCTACATCAACAAGACCTCATCTCAACTACATCAACAACACCTCACTTCCCCAGCTACATCAATAACACCTCACCTCTACAACTACATGACCTTTATTTAGCGTCACCTGCAGGACTGAATTATTCCCGTCTGCTGCTCTTAATTAATTCTACAGAACATTGGCGCTGCTTCAAGGTGTCTTAGTGTAGGTGCAGAAACATAACGGCGCACCTGAAGAATTACCACCCTAGATCGTTTCACCTGGGGATTAACCACCTTAACCTAATCTCATCCACCCAAAATAGTAGTTGTGGTTGTTGTTGTTGTGGTGGTGGTGGTGGTGGTGGTTAGTGGTAGTTGATAATGGTGGTGGTAATGGTAGACCCAGTAGTGGTATTTGCATGAGAGTCCACCCTGGCAAGTACGGGATGCCAATCGAGGGGGGGGGATGGTTCATGTGCATGCTGTACCACCCCCCCCCCTTGTCACTGTCATGCACAACACACTGCATAGCCCCCTCCCCTCCCCTCCCACAGACAACCTCACCTCCACCCCCTCCCTCAAACCTCTCCCCTCCCCTCCCCTCCCTCAAACCTCACCCCTCCCCAACCTTAACCCCTCCCCCCGTCATGCAAACTACGGGACACTGCGCCAGTAACTACGTCATCCAAGGTCAAATATTTGCCACCGTCATAACAGAACTGAAGACAGGAGAAATGGGCGGATATTTGTCTGTAGTAGCTTCCTATTATGGCCTGTCCTTGTGGTGAGTTGGGGGGGGGGGGGTGGTAAGTGCTAATGACAATCCGTGGTGGTGGTGAGGGTAGTGGTGGTAGTGGTGGTGGTGGGGGTAGTGGTGGTAATGATGGTGGTAGTAGTAGTGGTAGTGGTGGTGGTGGGGGTAGTGGTGGTAATGATGGTGGTAGTAGTAGTGGTGATGGCGGTGGTGGTGGTAATGATGGTGGTAGTAGTAGTGGTGATGGCGGTGGTGATAGTGGGGATGGTGATAGTAGTAGTAGTAGTAGTAGTAGTAGTAGTAGTAGTAGTAGGGCTAGTGGTGGTAGTAGTAGGGTCTATCTTGGGTGGTTTGAGTAGCCCCCAAGACCAGCTGTTTGAGGGGCTGATATGCCAGAGTCTAGACTAGAGATGCGGGTGCGGCGGGCGGCTTTTACTGCGGCAGTGGCTTACTTGCGGTAGCCAATGAACTCCCTAACATTAGTGAGAAACGTGTGAATAAAATAAAAATATTTGTTCTAAGAGAGAGAGAGAGAGTGTGTGTGTGTGTGTGTGTGTGTGTGTGCCAAACTCTCCCAGGAACACCATGAGGTTTATAAGACATTCCTGGTACAACCCCGTCATGCTGCCTAGACGTGCATGACCCCCCCCCCCCCCCACACACACACACACACGTGTCTAGTTCTCGTGTTCTGGCAGGTGTGTGGGTGTGTTTTGGCAGGTGTGTGGGTGTGTTCTGGCAGGTGTGTGTGGGTGTGTTCTGGCAGGTGTGTAGGTGTGTTCTGGCAGGTGTGTGTGGGTGTGTTCTGGCAGGTGTGTAGGTGTGTTCTGGCAGGTGTGTGTGGGTGTATCCTGTTGAATGCAAAGACATGAGTGTGTTAAGTTAAGTGTGGGTGCAGCGATGGGTGTTGTCGTGTATGATTGATGACTCGCAGGCTGTAATGTTCTGTTTACCAGTCACGTGTGTGGTGTTTCCGGAAGTCAGTGTAGCAGCATTACGGTGTGTGTGTGTGTGAATACCGGAACAGCTGTGTATGACTCAGTGTTATCAAGGTCTTGTAATATAAACCAGCATTATTAAAACACACACACACACACACACACACACACACACACACACACACACACACACACAGCCTCTCCATCAATAAACACTGTATATCTGAGAAAGGGAAAAAAAAGCACAAATTGCAGGTTTAAAACTCCCACTAACACGGACACGGACAAAACCCAAGACACTGAATTTACCGAGAATATATTTGAGGAAATTACTGTGTTTATGGACTTGGGGGAGAGGAGGTGGGGGGAGTGGTGGGGGGAGTGTACGGGGTGGGGGGAGTGGTGAGGGGGGGGGGAGAGCTGTTTCAGGAAGATTATGTTAATGTGACAAGCTCCTTCCTACCCATCACCACTCGTTAGGTTAGATTAATAGACGCTATGCGGTGTAAATATCCCGGTAGACCAACTCTATATCGTGCAGCCTCATCCTATATGCTATAAAACCTACCTCACCTGTGAGCACGGGGGTGGAGGAGACTGCAGTGGGAGCGGGTAAACAAAGTGAAAGGTTACAGGGAAATAGTGTTAGGAATGATGACAAAACTAAATTAGACAGCGAGTTAAAACCTAAACGCGGTAAACGGAGGACTCAGAACACGACTAACTTAAATGTCTACTACGCGAACAGTAGAAGTATGAGAAACAAAATGGATGATATTAGGGCCTTGGTATGTACCGAAAAAATCGATATAATAGCATTCACTGAACCATGGATCAACCTAGACTCACGTGAGTTACCTGTCGAATACCAAATTGCAGGTTACAAACTATTCCATACCGATAGGCAGATTAGGAAAGGAGGCTGAGTAGCAATCTATGTTAGGGATAATCTGAAGTGTGAAATAAATAAGGAAATAAAAACTGAGCAGAATAAAGAAACAATTTGGATAAAATTAATCGACGGTAGGGAAAAATTAATCACAGGAGTAATATATAGACCTCCCAATCTTGATAAGAGTTAATAAGCGACTTATCTGGGATGAAATGCATAGGGCTTCCATACACAACAAAGTCTGTATAGTAGGCGACTTTAACCTTGGCCAAATAGATTGGATTGACCTTACGGGTAACTCAGAATCAGAGGATTTTCTCGAAACGATCCAGGACTGTTTCCTAAGTCAACATATAACCGAACCCACTCCGGGTAATAATATACTCGATTTAGTTCTGTCGAACAGAGAAAACCTCATTAGTAATGTCGAGGTAGGGAACGAACTTGCAAACAGCAATCACAAAGAAATTAAATTCCACTTAGATTTTCAGGGTAGCGTAAGGAAAATTCCACAAGTCCCAGATTTCAGAAGGGCAAACTTTGATAGTCTGAAGAGACAGTTGAGAGAAGGGTTATCACGCTTGGGGGCGAACTACTTGGATCTGACGGTTGAAACCAACCTGATAACAAGATCTGAGGTTGCTGAGTTCCACGACAATTTAAATAATGAGTTACTAAATGCACAAAGGCAGAACATACCAAACAAAAAACTCAGATCAAACAACAATAACGCTAAATGGATAAATAATTATCTAAAGAACATTATTGGTCAAAGGAAGGCTATGGGTAGGAGGATAAATCGTGGCGAAATTTACCTCCGGGATTATTATAAGGTATTCGCCGGAAGGGTTAAAACCCGAGATAAGGAAAGCAAAGAGGAATAATGAGCTGAGGATAGCAAGGGAGGCGAAGACAAACCCCAAGGGATTCTATCAAATGCATCAAACTAAAACACGAGAAAAGATTGGACAAATAGTCAGATACCGGCGAGCTAACTGATAACGAAGGAGAAATGAGCAATTATCTGAATATATATTTTTCAACAGTTTTCACCACCGAAAATTTAAGCATGATACCCGAGGCACCGACTCTATTCAGAGATAGTGAAGAAAACCAATTATGCGAGATAGTAGTGACTAGTAACGATGTTAGTAAGCAAATAGACAAACTAAAGCCAAATAAGTCACCTGGTCCCGATGAGATATTTGAGAGAGTATTAAAGGAATGTAAGGAAGAGCTTAGTATGCCCATAGCAAAGTTGTTTATCATGTCCTTAAAAACAGGTGTAGTACCAGAATCCTGGAGGATAGCGAATGTAATACCGATTTTCAAGAAGGAGGATAGATCACTATCCTCTAACTACCGTCCAATCAGTCTAACATCAATTGTAGGCAAATTACTGGAAGCTATCATTTCAAACTCTATTCGAAACCACCTGGAAAAGCACAAATTGATCAATGATTCCCAGCATGGCTTCACAAGCGGACGTTCATGTCTAACTAGTCTATTAACATTCTTTTCATTGGTTTTCGAATCGGTGGACGAGGGGCACAATTATGATGTGGTATCTCTCGACTTTAGCAAAGCCTTCGACAGAGTCCCCACGAAACACTAATAAGAAAGGTAGAAGCACATGGCATTAACGGTAATATTCTAAAATGGATTAGGGCGTGGTTACAGGATAGGAAACAACGAGTGAACATTAACGACACTAAATCCCATTGGAGCAACGTCACTAGTGGAATTCCCCAAAGCTCAGTACTTGGACCATTATTATTTATTATATACATAAACGACATAGATATCGGGATAGACAGCAACATAAGTAAATTTGCTCATGACACTATTTCTGGACACCATTCTTATTACAGAATGGATATAGAATCCTTGGAAAGAATCCAGAGGAGAATGACAAGACTAATGCCGGGCATTAGGAACCTTGAGTACAGAGACAGGTGAAAGCATCTTAATTTGCACTCCCTCGAGAGACGTAGAGCGAGGGGCGACATGATAGAGGTGTATAAATGGAAGTCAGGGCTAAACAAAGGGGACATTTCAAAGGTACTCAAACTATCCAACCAGGAGCGAACTCGTAACAATGGTTTTAAATTAGACAAATTTAGATTTAGGTGCGAAATAGGTAAACACTGGTTTGGAAACGAAGTAGTGGATGAATGGAACAAGTTACCAAATATCATCATTAACTCGAATACGCTGGATAGCTTCAAACATAGGTTGGATGTTTATATGTGCATTAGGGTTTGGGTGTAAACGGGACTGCCCAGTATGGGCCAATAGGCCCGTTGCAGTTTCCTCCATTCTTATGTTCTTATATAATTTACATATGAAAGACTATAGACCTTATACCACAAGTCTCCTTTCAACGCTAAGCATCTCTCTATCTTTTCAATAAGTCGAGAATTTGCATAAGAGAAATTCAAGTAAATATACAGAGGTCTTATTGCAACTATATCTTGCGCTAGTCAGGCCGCACCTCGATTATGCGGTTCAAGTTCTGGTGCCCCTATTATAGAATGGATATAAATTTACTAGAGTCGGTGCAGCGAAGAATGACAAAAAATGATTCCGGGACTTAGAAACCTTCCATATCAGGATAGGTTAAAGAAACTTAACTTGCATTCCCTAGAAAGACGAAGAGTGCGGGGAGATATGATAGAAGTATTTAAGTGGGTGAAAGGAATCAATAAAGGCGATATAGATAAAGTTCTTATACTATCCGAGCAGGATAGGACTCGGAGCAACGGATTCAAGTTGGATAAGTTTAGGTTTAGGAGGGAGATAGGAAGGAACTGGTTCACAAATAGGGTGGTGGACGAGTGGAACAAGCTTAGCAACTTTGTAGTAAGTGCGGGAACTCTGGAAAGTTTCAAAAGGAGGCTAGATAGATTCATTGATGATAGAGAGTGGTAGTAAATCGCAACAGGAGCTGCCATGCACAGACCAACCGGCCTATTGCGGACTCCTTATTTTCTTATGTTCTTAAAAAAATCGTGTTGTGTGTCTAGTTGGGGTAACCTTTTGTCCTAGCCACGAGTTGAGTACTGTTAGGTAGGGTTGAGTACTGTTAGGTAGAGTTGAGTACTGTTAGGTAGAGTTGAGTACTGTTAGGTAAGGTTGAGTACTGTTAGGTAGAGTTGAGTACTGTTAGGTAGAGTTGAGTACTGTTAGGTAGAGTTGAGTACTGTTAGGTAGAGTTGAGTACTGTTAAGTAGGGTTGAGTACTGTTAGGTAGGGTTGAGTACTGTTAGGTAGGGTTGAATACTGTTAGGTAGGGTTGAGTACTGTTAGGTAGGGTTGAGTACTGTTAGGTAGAGTTGGTGTAAAGTGCAGGAGAGGGGAGAGGTGGGAAGGGTAGCGAAGAGGAGGGGGAGAGGAGTGGGAGAGAAGGGAGGCGGTGCAACCAGACGACCTCCCTTATCCTGTTAACTATTCGTCTCCCACAATAAATTAACTACAACAACAACAACAAAAATATCCGCCATAAGTGACTCAGGTGTAAGTCCCTCCAGGTGCGTGAAGGAGAGGCCTTGAAGGGTAGGGGGTAAGGAGGAAGGGTGAGAGGGGGAGGGAAGGTGACAGGGGGAAAGAAGGTGACGCACAATAACAGAGAGAGAGAGAGAGAGAGAGAATTAACTGTCCAACCAAAACGAAAAAAAAAATCCTTGGCGAACCTTACACACACACACACACACACACACACACACGCACACACACACACACACACACACACACACACACACACACACGCACACACACACACACACACACACACACACACAAACTGTCCTCGATATCATAGGCAGAGTCTCGTAAGATAACAAACCATCCTCCAGTGTTGACGCAAGAGGAAGTTACACAAAGATAACACGGAGCTGAACACAACAACAAGAAGGTCAACCAAACTTTAAACTTTTTCACCGAGAACTAAAGATAACACAAACATTACTAACATAAAAATAACAAAACACTAAGTAATCTATGACAATGAACTAAAGATAACATAAATAGATAACACGAAGATAACAATATGCATGTGATCTGTAACTCTGGACTAAAAATAACACAAACCACCACATCAACGAATTGACCTTTTTTCAACCTTTTGGCCAAGATAACTCACGATAACAAGAGGACAATAATTAGCTAGATATGAAAAAGAAACAAGTGCTCCC
The DNA here is from genome assembly GCA_958450375.1 of Homarus gammarus. Classification (NCBI taxonomy): domain Eukaryota; kingdom Metazoa; phylum Arthropoda; class Malacostraca; order Decapoda; family Nephropidae; genus Homarus; species Homarus gammarus. The sequence continues at coordinate 3,658,462 of CAUDMG010002164.1, read as the reverse complement.
TCCCACGTAATGAGATTCAGAACACCATGTGGTAAGTTTAGTTAATAGTTTATTCAATTTACTGCCGCTTGTGTAATGAGGGCATCCAGCTTCCCCCCCCCCCCCCCCCCACACACAAGGTCGGTAATCGAACCCTGGACCCAAAACGGACAACCCCCCCCCCCCCCACTCAGCCACTGAACCAAACAGCAAAATGACTCAAATTATAAAAAAAAAATAAATGTCTTTAAAAGTTAACTCATAAAAAATAGGAAAATGAAAATGTATCACACTTATAATTAATTAGATCAACACACACACACAAGGTATAATAGTTCAGGTTATGACCGCCAGATGGCCAGTGAAGGTACACGCTGCTTACCTTGAGTCTACCTGGCTGTAAAACCTCACCTCACAAGGACTCAGTCAGAGGAACTTAAGCTGGCGGGATTTTTGTCCATTTTAGTAGAGATTTTTCTTCCCCAGTGAGATGTTAGTGACTTGGAATATTTTGCGCGCGCGCACGCACGCACACGCACACACGTACGTTAACTAAAAAAAACACTGTGGGTTATGACCATCTGAAGAACCCCCCCCCCCCCCCTCACCGCAAACACTGTTGTGATAACTAAGAATCTTCAGGTGAAACAAGCTGGGGTGATGATTCTTCAGGTGATTCCACTGTTTTGTGTCAGGTGTGAACAGGTGAATGAACTAATTACGCCGATAACAATGACTCTTTTAGGCTATCTCTTTTAATGTAAGAACATAAGTTACTTATTCAGAGGAGAGGTTAGGTTAGGTTAGGTTGGGTTTTAAGTGAAATAGACCGAGATGTAGATTTTTCAGGTGATCCAAATGAGGCCAGAAACATTACCCTTATTTGGCTTGGATCACCTGCCAACCAGTCAGCCAACACAATACATTAATCCACATAATGAAAGGTCTCACATCCTGCCTCTCCCTCAAGAAAAAAAAAAGCCGGCTGTCACAACTCATCCATCCACGCGGCCGGTTACATCTTAAAAGAGTCATCCATTAAAACACTCCAATAACCCCACAGTAAAATGGACCTGTCATTAAGTGTCATAAAAATGTGAGATAACTGGGTGGGGGGGGGGGGGGGGGGAGAGCAGGTGGGTTCCGGAAGATGGGGACGACCGTTTGTTTTCACCCACCACAACCCACCACGATACGACAGAACCCACCACGATACAACAGAGCCCACCATAACACAGCAGAGCCCACGACACGAAAGAACCCACCACGACATAGCAGAACCTATCACACCACACTATAACAACATCAGGACCCAAACCCATCATCTACAACCAACCAATCACAACCTAGATTTCTGCAGGTACTCTCAACAACAACATAACAATAACAGTGACAATAATAAAACAATACCGACCTTCTTTATAAACAATATTTTATTTTATTTTTTTTTTTTTTTGGTCACCAGAGCTCAGTTATGTTTAGAAAAATTATCAAAATATTCACGAGACGACGAAGTGTTTTCAGCGTTTCCTCTCTGGGTCGGAAAGAGGTCAAGGGGTGAAGGCGGGAGCGGAGAGGGGGTGGAGGGGAGGGGAGGTGAGGGGGTGGAGGGGAGGCGAGGGGGGAGACCTGCCTACCATATGTTTACAATCTTGTTTTGTTTTGAAAGTCTTCTGTTGTCCTCCCAGGAATTTAATGACTCCCGACACTCTACCTCCATCTTAAGGCTAATTACCCAACTGGCCTCCATCTTAAGGCTAATTACCCAACTGGCCTCCATCTTAAGGCTAATTACCCAACTGGCCTCCATCTTAAGGCTAATTACCCAACTGACCTCCATCTTAAGGCTAATTACCCAACTGGCCTCCATTTTAAGGCTAATTACCCAACTGGCCTCCATCTTAAGGCTAATTACCCAACTGACCTCCATCTTAAGGTTCCACTCACTTCACCTAACCTCTGACCTTGTACCCGCCATCTGACCCCTCAACACCTGCCTGGGACCCTCCTGTTTACCTGTTCATTCATAACCTTTCTTTTCTCCTTTACCAATGAAGGCTAATGACAGGTAGTAGGGGTCACCTTTAGATCAGACACCCCAGCTTATTTCATTAAAACATTCATGATAACACTGACTAAGAAAAAACTCGTAGGTGTTTTTAATTTAATCAAGTCCGGTAAACGTCAGAAATATATATCACTGAAATTAATAATAAAATAAATTCCATATTTTTTTCCCCGACACAACAAATTATTTCATCTAAAACCATCGTGTTCATTAATGATAAAATAAGTGAATAAATAAATAAATAATAAATAAATTAATAAATAAACATACATAAGTGTTTTAATAAAGATTTACCTGTTCCAACAAACGCTTGAAAATATGCTAACAAAAAATTCATCCAAGCTACAGTATATATTCATTTTATTAACAAGTTATACAAAATATTTCATCGGTATAATTCAGTGTAAAAATGTTTCCTCTCTTTATTCAGTGTTGGTTTTATTCATCCGTTCATTCTTGTTTAAGTAGTGTCGTGTGAGGTGATTTTATAGTTGGGGTAATTTTTTGAATAATTTTTGTTTGTATTGTCTATGTGTGAGGAAGTTATTATTATTATTATTATTATTATTATTATTATTATTGTCCTTAGTATTATTATGTCAACAAATCTCCACCAAACATCTTACCACTTAACCTAACCTAATCCACTAACTTTACCACTTAACCTAACCTAATCCACTAACCTTACCACTTAACCTAACCTAATCCACTAACTTTACCACTTAACCTAACCTAATCCACTAACCTTACCACTTACCTAACCTAATCAACTAACCTTACCACTTAACCAAACCTAATCAACTAACCTTACCACTTAACCAAACCTAATCAACTAATCTTACCACTTAACCTAACCTAATCAACTAACCTTACCACTTAACCTAACCTAATCCACTAACTTTACCACTTAACCTAACCTAATCCACTAACTTTACCACTTACCTAACCTAATCAACTAATCTTACCACTTAACCTAATCCACTAACCTTACCACTTAACCTAACCTAATCCACTAATCTTACCATTTAACCTAACCACTAAACCTAATCTAACCCAAACCTTAACTGACCCTCGTCTGGATGGATTTCCTCGTGTTTACCTCTGACTCAGCACAGTGGCCAGCAGGTAAACAAACACAGCATGACGTAGGTAAGCACGCCCCCGCCCCCTCTCCCTCCCTCACCCCCACCTCCCCCCCGCCCCCTCTCCCTCACCCCCCTACCCCCCAACCTCAATCAATAACAACAAACAAACAACAACAACGACATAAAGAGGTTGTACGTCCAACTATCTCGCTTGTCAAAAAATAAGAACAAAATGAATGGTACCAATTTTGTTGAGGTGTAGGAGGGTGGAGGAGTGGGAGTGGACGAGTGGGAGTGGACGAGTGGGAGTAGGAGTAGAAAAGTGTGTGTGTGTGTGTGTGTGTGTGTGTCAGGCTCCATCACGCCTTGAGTCAGTGGTGGCGGTAACGGTGAGGTAAAACCGCTAGAGCTGGACCATCACCACCACCACCCAGCCATCACCACCACCACCCCCCAGCCATCACCACCACCACCCCCCAGCCATCACCACCACCACCCACCCAGCCATCACCACCACCCCCCCCCCCCACCCACCATTATCACCACCATCATCCAGAGTTAAGAGCCGCGTGTTGAAGACATTGACACTTATTAATACCGTGAGTCATATAAGTGTACCGAATCACCACCACCACCATTACTACTACCACCACCATTACTACCACCACCACCATTACTACTACCACCACCACCACCATCACCATTACTACCACCACCATTACTACCACCACCACCATTACTACTACCACCACCACCACCACCACCATTACTACTACTACCACCACCATTACTACCACCACCACCATTACTACTACCACCACCACCACCATCACCATTACTACCATCACCACCACCACAACCACCACCACTCACTACTGTACGGGAAGTGAGTGTGTGTGTGTGTGTGTGTGTGTGTGTGTAAAAAGTTTAGTTCAAGGACAGGGAGGCCAAGATGATGATGATGATGATACTACTACAAATAATAATAATAATAATTAAATAAAAATGCCCGAAAGCATACGCCTAGGTACGCCCACTTCTCACGCCCGCCCATACAACACTGTGGGTGTGTTTATGAGTGTCTATCGGTAATATTGATTAGATAGATAAATAAATACTCATTTTTAAATACTATACAAATATACAAACAAACAAACAAAAAAAACCACACACACACACGTATATACACTCATACGTACACATGCACATACATATACAAATACGTACACACCTATAAACATGCGTACATTCACACATACATACATACACCAACACAGCTCTCGCCTTCAGCACAGGTATAATTAGTGTGTGACTATGTTACCTGAGAGTCTACATACCTTGAACACTCCCCCACCCATCATCATCTGTCTGGCTTAGATAGACAGACACAGGCAGACAGAGATACAGATACAGACAGACAAAGCGACAGATATTTCCATAGACAGATAGATAAACAGAATAAATACGTTACACAAATTTTACATTAAGAATATATGGAAATAAAGACAATTTGTTTATTAAATGTCTAGCAACCGAGTTTATTTCACCTGACGCTATTATTATTATTACTAACAACAATATTATTTCTAGTCTTATAACTCTTATTGTCATTATCATACCCCCCCCCCCCCCATACGTCCACCAGCCATCATCATTTCTTGTCTTAAAAGTATTATCGGGGCGTGATAAAAGCATTCTTAGATCCTGTACAGTTTAGACCAGATCTATGCAGTAGAGAGAGAGAGAGAGAGAGAGAGAGAGAGAGAGAGAGAGAGAGAGAGAGCTACACACCACCATACCCTCACTATACACTACTGACCCAACACAAACACATCACCATCATTACATGAACCAACACTACATCCTGGGTCTATGTACACACCGCTCCCATGTGCGTACAAATACCAACTGTAGATACACACATGTGACTACCAAGGTATACATACATACATGACTGGATCAGTATACCCTCACATGTAACTGCTCAGGTCTACATAGCCGAGACAACGGATATGTGCACACTCGTGATTAGTGACTATCTTTATCACACACACACACACACACACACACACACACACACACACACACACATTCCAGCATCTCGATGAGGGAGAGGAGTGTTGCCATAAGTAGTTCTCAACATCTCAGTGAAGTACTTTGTCTACCTAGGTGACCCTCGATCTCTCAACACATACAACACCCAAACATTCCTCACTCAACATACATTAGTCCTGTTGCTGCATGTGTTGAGTGATGACATACTGTAGCTCTCTCTCTAAATAAACAGTACCATCCTCATCATTATCTCCCTCTCTTTATCTCCCTATTTACAAATAACCTATTATCTCTATTTTTACACGAATGCTTTATCTATATACATATTTGGCTGTTAATCTCTCTATCTTTCTCTATGTAAACTAAATATAAACATCTCTCTCTCTCTCTCTCTCTCTCTCTCTCTCTCTCCCAGAACGATCGACTCCCAACAGAAATATTTATGGCGAAAAGTAGGAATAAAATCAACCAACGGCGGCGATAGCACACAACACACCGTCAACCTTGTACCCACGACTACTGCCACCACACACTACAATGTTATTTACCCCAACCACTGAAATAAAAACCACAAACACTAATATTCCCTCTTCAAATCCTTAGAAAAACAAACACACAAACAAACAAACAATCCTTATATAGCATCGGGGGGAATAGACAAATGAAAAGGAAAACAATAAAAATAATAATCGGCAACTTTGGAAGGGGGTGATACGCGCTGAGCCGTTAAAAAAAAACATCAACTGGCAACCGTCCAACCGTTACGTAACACAGAGACGGACACATCTTAACTTATTTAATGTAACAAGCGTCAACAATCTGGCTTGAAAGTAGTACAAAACAGATGATTGACACACACACACACACACACACACACACACACACAGCACTTGTAAGGTATAAGTAGAAAAAGTAAAAGTAGTGTGTAAAATATTTAATTAATCTCGTCTGTGGTGACTTATATAAACACTATATTAGTCTAGTTAAGAATATATTAAAGAGTAACCTAGTTGTTTAATTTATGTGTGTATGTGTAGGTGTGTGTGTGGATGAAGATGACATGTAAGGAGTACGGACGTGGGATTCGTACGTCAACTGATTCTCTCTCTACGTGGCATGTGTACGGTATATCCTCTCTCTCTCTCTCTCTCTCTCTCTCTCTCTCTCTCTCTCTCTCGTAAAGAACCGTTTGGTGTACTTGTCTCTCAGCTGTCAATGTTTCCTTCAAGAGCCGCGCAGCTGTGTGTCAGTGCGTCACTAATCACCACGATAAATTAAAACTTTTGTTCTCGATGCGATGTGTGTTTTTTGTTTCTCGTACAACAGAGACAGTGGATGGTGGCGGGCAATTATTATTATTGTTACCTTTATGACGTCTATTATTATTACTCTTAGTTATTATATATCGTTACTCTCAATATATATTATTTATTATATTAACACATTATTAATTATTCTTAACAAAAGGTATATTGTCTACAGTATGTAAATTAATAATAATAATAATAATAATAATTAACGGTTTATTGAAAGAGCTTGGCAGCCAGAAGGCTGAAAATATACAGTTACATATTTGGGGAGTGGGTTACGAATTACAAATAATATACAAGTAACATAAGTGACACAAATAAGACATATAATAACTTAGATGGGGAAAAGCTCAAACTACAGTTCAATTCAACATAGTGACAGTGTTACAGTATTACAAGTTATTGATAATTTTTACAATGGTTGGGACTGGGCTGTTCTTATAGCGATCAGTTCGTGCACGTATGGGCTGGATGCGGTTGTGGTGTCGAACAGCAATTCTCGGACAAGGGACCTCGGGTGGTAGTAGGAGCCGGTGTCGGGGATGGTGTAGTTCCAAGGGTCTGTACAACCACGCACACGAACTAAAACACGACAGACAGACACCATACTGATATCCTTACACCTGTTACTAATTACACGTGTCCCTAATTACACCTGTTACTAATTACACCATCCCTAATTATACCTGTCCCTAATTACACCTGTCACTAATTATACCTGCCACATGCTTTAATTACGTTATATCGTGGAAAACTACCAGCACAGCATCTCTGTTTATTAATATAGATAGCTAGACATATCTAATCTATATCAGGTGGCCAAGAGGTTATATTTCCTTAGATATGATGAAATAGATTGTCAATGAAGAAAAAAAATAGTGAATATGGATCTATTTTGGGCCATTATTTCGTTGTTCATCCTGGGAGAAAACTATTGATAACGTTGGAAGGTAAACAATATGGCGGCGGTTCCTGTACAGTGTGTATGTCTTACCGTGCGTGTCTTTTTTCAAACGTTCACGACCCACATCCCTCGCCCGCCAACCACACCACCAACCAACCAACCATTTCACCACCACATCTCATAAAACAACCATATTACTTCATTATTATCTATACAAACACCGTGAATGACAAATACAACCAACTACGGTAAACAACACCGGTTGATGATGTTAATTGTTTTGGGAAAATTTAGGCTTGGATGTTGACGAGAGGGTTTATTGGGGTGAACAAAAACATTAACTGGCAACTCGAGTCAGCTGGGGCGCGCCGTCCGTATCACGAGGGAGCGGGAAGCGAGAAGCCAGCGCTGTTCTCCCGCGCTTGTACACGTCACCACAACAAAGCAACACACACACACACACCACAACTTCTACCATGCACTGTACAATTCTACACGTGCATCATTACACCATAAATCTGTAAATTAGAGGTAACTTACATATACTACACCATAACACTGTAAACTATAACATCACACCAATACTTTATACAGTGCCTTATAGAACGTTAACTCACACATGTATCACACTTTAACTGACTGTACTATACCATTCACTGTAACTCATACTTCACTATAGGTTCCTGTACGTTGTCCGTTATCACACACGTACGTAAATTATGAGTTAGCCTAAAGTTGCTCAACAGAAAGATAAAAGATAGATACTTCCCCCCCCCCCGCCATGCACAGATACTTCCTTACATTTCCCGACGAATTTTTTATTGTTTTTCCTATGGCACCATAATGCAGCCAGGAAGAGTGCCAGGGTATGCCATTAAGTTTGGTTATGGGTGAGGAGGTAACAGAAGTGGTGTAGATGGTGAGTAGGTGGTGATAGTGGTGTAGGTGATGATAATGATGGTGAGGTGGTGGGTAAGGTGATAGTGGTGGTGTAGATGATGGGACTGGAAGTGATAGTGAAGGTGAGGTGATGGTGATGCCTCAACACTAATAACCAAACTTTGCTCAAGACTCTCCCTCCCTCCCTCCCTCCCTTCCCCCTCACTACCTCCCTCCCTCCTTCACTCACTACCTCCCCTCTGTTACTTCCTTCACTACCTCCTTCCCGCCCTCACTCACCCCCCCCCCTCTCCCAGAACGACCCGCATTATTGGCTATAAAGTTTAAGGTTATAACTATGCCATTAGACCCCCTCCTCCCTGTCGGACCAACCAGCAGAGACCTTCCCTATCTTCACTACACACACACGCAGACTTTATTCTGTCTCACCACCACAATCCCCAATACTACCACCACCACCACCACCACCACCACCTTCACTACTGTTTAATCTTAAGGTGCAATAAGCTAGGGTGCCTAATCTTCACGTAATCCAGTAGCGTGGTAAGGACGTGGTGGTGGTGTGGCGTGGTAGTGGTGTGGTAGTGACATGGCGTGGCGCAGCGTGGTGTGGCGTGGTAGTGGCTGCACAAGTAGACTAGTGTGGTTTGTTGTGGTTCTCGTGTGATTTGCGTGTTCACCGCCACCACAAGAGGGGGAGGGGGAGGGGGCAGGGAGGGGGGAGGAGGGGGCAGGGAGGGGGGGGAGGGGGGAGGGGCGAGGAGGGGGGGGAGGGGGCGGGGGAGGAGGGGGGGGAGGGGGCAGGGGGAGGGGGCGAGGAGAGGGGAGTAGAGAAGGAAAATATAGGGTGGGGAGGAGAAATAGAGGGGAGGTGGGGAGGAGAGAGAAGGGAGGTGGTGGTGGGGAGGAGAGAGAAGGGAGGTGGTGGTGGGGAGGAGAGAGAAGGGAGGTGGTGGTGGGGAGGAGAGAGAGGGGGGGGTGAGAAAACAGGGGGGAGAGAGCTTCGTGTTAACTCCCCACTAACACACGGTACGGTCATACTCACTCTTTCTCCCCTCGTCATATATAAGGTAATGTATACCTGTCACGTGTTTGTATGACTGTCAAGACTGTATACCTGTCACGTGTATTATGACTGTCAAGACTGTGCACCTGTCACGTGTATTATGACTGTCAAGACTGTACACCCGGCAGTCAGTTCCTCCTAATTAACTGTTTATTTATCACTTATTACAATGATTACCAGGACGAAATACTTCTCTCTGATGATAAATATTAATCAGTACAAGAGTAGAGGAAGACTGACAGAGATACAGACATAACAGATAAGTGCAAACAAACAAACAAACACAAACAATCAAACAACATAATATATCAATTGATTTATCATAGTCGACCAAAGAGAGAGAGAGAGAGAGAGAGAGAGATTCCCCCTTTTCTCTCTCTCTCGTTTTGGTCGACTATGATAAATCAATTCGTGATATTATGTTGTGGTGGTAATAGTGTTAGTAGTGATGGTGGTTGTGGTGATGGTAGCGATGGTGGTTGTGGTGATGGTAGTGATGGTGGTTGTGGTGATGGTAGTGATGGTGGTTGTGGTGATGGTAGTGATGGTGGTTGTGGTGATGGTAGTGATGGTGGTTGTGGTGATGGTAGTGATGGTGGTTGTGGTGATGGTAGTGATGGTGGGTGTGGTGATGGTGGTAATAGTGTTAGTAGTGATGGTGGTTGTGGTGATGGTAGTGGTTGTGGTGATGGTAGTGATGGTGGTTGTGGTGATGGTAGTGATGGTGGTTGTGGTGATGGTGGGTGTGGTGATGGTTGTGGTGATGGTAGTGATGGTGGTTGTGGTGATGGTAGTGATGGTGGTTGTCGCGGTGGTGGTGGTGATGGAAGACGTACGTGTGTGTGTGTGTGTAAAGCGACAAACAGGAAAGTGCTGAGAGATAAGACAACAGCAACACAGAGATAAGTATCCTGACTCTCTCTTGTTTGTATCCACACACACACATATCCATACACACACACACACATATATCCACACTACACGAAGCTAATCTCAACAAACTAACTAAACTATCCATCTCTCTTTGTCTCTGTCTCATTCTGTCATTCTTTCTCTCTCTCTCTCTCTCTCTCTCTCTCTCTCTCCATACTAAGGCAAGTCATCCCAGGGTTCAATATAATACTTTAATCACGCACGAATTCACTCCACCATTCACAAAACACACACCCAAAAAAATCTTCCAACATCGTCTAATTTAATACCTGTAAACCTCACCAAATCACTAATTCCTTATATAAAAAGTCGTAAGTAACAAAGTCCAGGTAAACTACTATCTGAAAGGGGTAAAACATTATGCAAATTAAGTCCAGGTAAACTGCATCTCAAAGGGGTAAAATACTATGCAAATTAAGTCCAGGTAAACTCAATGAGGTACCACTATGCAAATTAAGCTGATCGACTATTTATTTCACATTTAAAAGCTCTATATCAACAGGTCTATAATGTTTGTTGTCATGAGAGTTGTAAAGAGACATTTTGCTCTTAGTTATCAGACAGCTTCACACAGTGTACACGACCCCAGCTGTCACACCCGGTCTGTACGTCCACTCCTTACACACAAACAACAACACACCCTTGTTATCAGTGCCACTCCCTATTTATCTCAACCAACCCCCTATCACTGGCACTCCCTTACCACTGGCACTACCCACCCTTACCATTCCCACCCCCTACCACTGACACTCCCCACCCTTACCATTCCCACCCCCTACTACTGGCACTCCCCACCCTTACCACTGGCACTCCCCACCCTTACCACTGGCACCCTCCTTACCACTGGCACTCCCCCTACCACTGGCACTCCCCACCTCAAACACTTACCCTCTACAGTAGTACAGGTATAACCAATCACAAAACATTCTTATCGCTGGAAAACAAAACCACTTAGGTCGATTACTCTTGCTTCATCATCACTTTCCCCCCCCCCCCTTTCTATCTACCTCCCTCTACCCCAATTCTACCTACCTACCTCTCTACCTCCCCCTTCCTCCCTCTCTCTACCTACCTCCAGCTTCCCCCCTCCTCCAGATAAAGACTGATAAGCTTATCACCTATATACGTGGCCTCCTGTTATCAGTTGAGTCTCAGTACAGTATCTCTCATTTTTTTGTCCTGTTATCATCTGTTGTTATCTATGTAAAGTTTTAATAATTAGTATTATCATTTGCTGCTGTTGTTATTATTGTTATTGATATTATTATTGTTATTATTATTATCATCATTATTATTGATGTTATTGCTTTTATTATTATTATTATTGTTGTTATTATTATTATTATTATTATGTTGTTGTAGTTGCATTTATTAACGATCGTGGTAGTATGGTAGTGGTGATGGAGGGGCATCATGGTAGGTGGGTGATATATAACCAGCTGTGTACTGAGGTGGTGCGACACGTGTACCAGCTGGCCGAGTGTTTCTTACTGACTGTCCCTGTCACCCACAACAATGATCAGGTCTGTACCATCAATGTAATTCTGTGCTCTTGTTATTCTTCGCTGGTGTACATGATCGTTAATGTACGCACACACATGTACATACACACAAATAATTACACTCTTATGTACACATTGCACACACGCAAATCCATAAACAACCACACGTAAAACCACATACACACATCACCTGTACGTACACAAACACACATACACACAACACACAGGCACACATAGTAAATATTCTATGCTTATATACACGTATGCATACAAACAACGGAATTTTTCACCCACTTAGCAATAATTTTCCAGCCCTAGCCCACCCACCCACCCACCCACCCACACACACACACACACAGTTAATTGTCTAAACTCGAGGTGTGTCATCTGTAGTGGTGGTAGGTGTGGCAGTGATAGTGGGAATGGTGGTAGGTGTGGTGGTAGTGATAGTGGGAATGGTGGTAGTGATAGTGGGAATGGTGGTAGGTGTGGTGGTAGTGATAGTGGGAATGGTGGTAGGTGTGGTGGTAGTGATAGTGGGAATGGTGGTAGGTATTGTGGTAGAGAAGAAAGAAAAGTAGAATATACAAAAGTGAAAGGCACCAAGGGGTTGAGGAGGAGGAGGAGGAGGTTGTAGTGGTTAAGGAGGAGGAAGAGAAGAGGAGGAGGGGGAATGTGTGGAGCAAATTACAGTTCGCGTGTGTTGTTGTGACGTGGTGCTCGTACGATGACGCAGCCGTCCGCATTGCCTGACGAAACTCCTACTAGTGGGTGAACTCTCCCTCCCTCCCTCCCTCACTACTCCAACAAGGTGCACCAACTCCCTCCCTCCCTCACTACTCCAACAAGGTGCACCAACTCACTCCCTCCCTCCCTCACTACTCCAACAAGGTGCACCAACTCCCTCCCTCCCTCACTACTCCAACAAGGTACACTCTCTCCTCCAGGGTACACCAACAAAACACAGACGAGACACAAGGCTTTGGTGTTTATCATGAAGACGGAAATACCTCAGTTGACGGCCGGAGGGAGATAATGCTTGATGACACACACACACACACACAGACAGACAGACAGACAGACACACACACGGTCGAGTTCACTTGTTTGTCCGACCAATATTGACAAGTATTTTTTAACATTGTGGTATGGCGTGAGGGTCGACATGCAGTAGTAGTAGTCGGAGTTATATTGCCAAAAGGGAGGTGGTGGTAGTGCCAATTAGGTTACAGAAGTAGTAGTAGTAGTGCTAAATAGGTGATAGGGGTTGTGCCAAATAGGTAGAGACAGGTCGTTGTGATGCCAAAGGAGAAATGGGAGCTAATGGTGGTAGGGGTGGTGCCAAATAGGTGGAGGGAGGTCGTTGTAGTGCCAAAGGGGAAGTGGTGGCAGTGACAGTAGTGATGCCAAATAGGTAATACCAGTGGTGGTGCCAAACAAGCGAGTAATAACCATAAGCTATAGGTCGAAGGAAGGAAGGTTAGGTTAGGAATGAAGGCAGAAAGAAGGAAGAAAGGAATGAAGGAAGGGTTAGGAAGGAAGAAGGAAACGAGAGAAGGAAGGAAGGCGACAGTGACACGATAACAAGTTACCAGTGAGTCAGAGAAGCAAGAGGCCGGTCACCCCTCACTGTCTTGGCCTAAATATAACACATAAGAACCTAACACTCACACGGACACCCCCCCCCCCTTGGCTAAATAATACCCCTTACGCCCACACGCCCATATCCCCGAACATATTCCCACCCACATACCTTCATCCCCGCCCACCCCCCATCCCGCCCACGCCACGCCCATACTCCCCCTTCCTGTTGTATAAGACGTATTATACTGAATCATACACTACACTTCACCATATCATACAGAACTATAATACACCATATCATACCATACTAACCATAGCATAGACTACCATACCTACACCATAACAAAACTAGCTTCACCACATCATATAGTGAACCCTCTATTATAACGGACTTCTCTCTTCATATAGTCCGTTAGATAAGGGGATTCACATCTAACGGACCCTCGATATAACGGAAATTATTTGAGAGAGAGAGAGAGAGAGAGAGAGAGAGAGAGAGAGAGAGAGAGAGAGAGAGAGAGAGAGAGAGAGAGAGAGAGAGAGAGAGAGAGAGAGAGTAATGCATCCAACAAATTAAAAGTGAAGGAAGGGAAGGAGAGAGGGTGGGAGGGAAGGAAGGGAGGGAGGGAGAAGAGGAAGGAAGGGGGCATCAAACGGCATCATTCCACTCAGGTATCAAGGGTGATGGAGTGGCAAGTCAATTAGTGGAGGTGTACAGGTGGAGGGGTGGAGGATGACAGGTGGAGCTTCTGTACTTCCTGGTGGTGATGGAGGAGGAGGAGGTAAGAGAGGAAGAAGGATGGAAGGGGGTAAGAGAAGGGGAGGAAAAGGATTAGGAGGAAGGAGGAGAGTGGTAGATGTAAGAGAGGAGTAGGAGGGGGAAGAGGAGGAGTAGGAGGGGGAAGAGGAGGAGTAGGAGGGGGAAGAGGAGGAGGAATAGGGGGAGTAGGAGGGGGAAGGGAGGAGGGGGAAGAGGAGGAGGAATAGGGGGAGTAGGAGGGGGAAAGGGAGGAGGAGGAGCAATAGGGGAGTAGGAAGAGGTAGGAGCTGTAAGTTACCAACCCCCAACCAGACTAATAGGAGTTAATAAGAGTAAATTACTGTATATACTATTAAATCACTATGTTATTGTGACTATTAAAACTATTATTAATATTACGTTGTCAACATTGTTATCTATTGCTAATACTAATAAAATTATCATCATCAATCATCATCAATCATTATCATCATCAATCATCATCATCAATCATTATCATCATCAATCATCATCAATCATTATCATCATCAATTATCATCATCAATCATTATCATCATCAATTATCATCATCAATCATTATCATCAACATTATCAACATCAATTATCATCATCTTCAATCATTATCATCAATCATTATCATCATCATCAATCATCATCATCAATCATTATCATCATCATCAACACAATGACCCAACACCTCAAACCAAACCAGGAAAAACCTAACAGAGATTACATTTACAATACGTTTTTATAACCAGGAAAATACTGCTCCATAACCCGCCCTGGATACTGATGGTGGGGCACACGTACAGGACGACACCACACCACACGATACACCATGACACGATACACCACACGACACCATACCACACGTCACGACACCATACCACACGGCGAATAGTTTTCCTGGCAGTTTGTTAATTTTTTTGTGTGGATAAACCAACATAAATTGACACCATGAAAATCTAAATATATTAATTCCACACACACACACACACACACACACACACACACACACACACACACACACACACATTCAGGGAAAACAAAGCAACAATCTCGTCTTGACCTTCCACACACATCTATCATAACTCTCTCTCTCTCTCTGTCTGCCTGCCTGTCACTGTCTGTCTGTCTCTCTGTCTGTCTGTCTCTCTCTTTTTCTCTGTCCGCCTGTCTATCTATCGAGCCATCTATATATTCATCTGTGTATATGTCTGTTTATCTATCAATCTTCTTTATTCTCTCTCCTCCTATCCCATATTTCCAGGTCAGACCAAACGTGTTACAACTTATCCCTCACATCAAGCAGACCGCCACGACACGACCAGGAAATAGAGGCAGATTAAATTACCCTGAATTATTGAAGGTCTGTCTGCCTGTCTGTCTGTCTGGCCAACGGTGATAATATTAACTGAATCACACCCAGACTACGGCGGTACAGAGGGGGGGGGGGGGAAGGGGATGAAGAGAGGGGTAAGGAAAAGAGGGAGAGAGTAAGGGTAATAGGAGAAAGGGAGGTAAGGGGGGAGGTAAGGGGTGAGGTAAGGGGTGAGGTAAGGGTAAGGTCCAAGTAACCCTGGATTATTATTAGTGGCTGGTCTTCAATACACGGTCGGCCATGCACGCCAACCAACCAGCCTTCAGTGACCTGTGTGTGTGTGTACGCCTCCCCTACACGCACGTTAATTTGATAATCTAAAGGTCTCTCTCTCTCTCTCTCTCTCTCTCTCTCTCTCTCTCTCTCTCTCTCTCTCTCTAAGAACGTAACGCGGTCAACAATTATGCAAAAGAGGATAATGATAATAAATGATGACGAAGTGTAGTGTGTATTGTGTGTAGTGTAAGTAGGAAGTGTACATGAGTATGAGTGTGTGTGTGTGTGTGTGTCAAATAATATACAAGTAACATAAGTGACACAAATAAGACATATAATAACTTAGATGGGGAAAAGCTCAAACTACAGTTCAATTCAACATAGTGACAGTGTTACAGTATTACAAGTTATTGATAATTTTTACAATGGTTGGGACTGGGCTGTTCTTATAGCGATCAGTTCGTGCACGTATGGGCTGGATGCGGTTGTGGTGTCGAACAGCAATTCTCGGACAAGGGACCTCGGGTGGTAGTAGGAGCCGGTGTCGGGGATGGTGTAGAACCTTCTTACCAAATTTGCAGATGAGGTCGTGGTGATGGTCAGTGAGAGTCGAAAGGGTCAGTGTGTTGAGCGCTTCTTGATATGTGGAGGAGGAGAGAATAATCTTGCATGCCCTCTTTTGCACTTTTTCTAGGTGTTTACGTTGTGTGGCATTTAGGGAGGAAGACCAGGTGGGGGAGGCATAGGTGAGCTTGGGAAGTATGAATGTTGTGTAAACACTGAGGAGCTCGTGTGCAGGAACTCCGAGGGACTTGAGTCGGCGGAGGAGGTGGAGACGGAAACTGGAGGATTTGACAACTTCATTGACGTGTGGTTTCCAATTTAGTTTGTTGTCTATGGTGACGCCGAGGAGCTTCGTGGAATCTACGACCTGGAGTGTGTTCGGACCTAGAGTAATGGAAGGAGGTGGGACAATGTCGGAGGAGAGGTTGATGTGCATAACCATGGTCTTGGTATGGTTGATGGTGACATGGTTGTTGGTGTGTTGGTACATCAAACAATATATCAAAAAAAACAAACACCAAATTTCACCATAAAAGTAGTAATAATTATCACCAAGTAATAATAAAAAAAAAATTATTCCCAACAACTGCCAAGAAATGATCACGCCGCCAACAAGCGCTTCGAGTCGAGTCCTCCTATTGGCTAGTCTTTCCCCTTATACGTTCCTCCCCTCGTTTCTCCTCTCACTCTGGCATGCCTAACCAATTCCCCCCCTCTCTCTCTCTCTCTCTCTTTCCTCACTCCCTTCTCTCTACTCCCCTCCTCTCTCATCCTCCCTCACCTCCCCTCCTCTCTCCTCACCAGTCCCTCACCTCCCCTCCTCTCTCCTCCTCCCTCACCTTCCCTCCTCTCTCCTCACCTCCCCTCCTCTCTCCTCACCAGGTATTGATTCACTATTCTCCCCAACAGATTTTATTGTCCTACAGATTTACCCACCACCTCTCTCTCTCTCTCTCTCTCTCTCTCTCTCTCTCCCCCTGTGTTGACGAATACCCACACACCTTAAGCACACGACCAGTGGTGGAGAAGATGGTGGTGGAGGGGGAAGTGGTGATGGTGGTGGAGACGGTAGTGGTGGGCAGGCGGTCATCTCACTCGTCCACCCTTTGATCAACACAAGCGTTTGATAGACGGTCAGCGGTGAGGGAGGGGTGGGGGGTGGCGGTCAGGTAGTGGAAAGGTAATAGTGGTGGGGAGAGAGAGAGAGAGAGAGAGAGAGAGAGAGAGAGAGAGAGAGAGAGAGAGAGAGAGAGAGAGAGAGAGAGAGAGAGAGAGAGAGAGAGAGAGACAAGGTGGTGGAGATGTTGAAAGAGACGCAGTTATCCGGGAGATCAATGTCAAGAGGGAGGAGGTGAGGGAGGGAAGGAAGGAGGAAGAAGGGCAAGGAGGGAGGGAAGGGCGTCAGGGCAGGGAGGTGAGAGGGAAGAGGGTAAGGGAGAGGGAGGGTAATGGTGGAGTTAGATGACAGGAGGTAGAGGAGACGAGAAAGAAGATGGAGAAGCATGAGAGAGGAGAATGACAGGGAGTGAGAGAGGGAAGGGATGGGCGGGAGGGAGAGAGGGGAAGAGAGGGGCAATAGCGAGGTGAAATTGTATAGTGGGAGAGGGGAGAGAAGGGTAAGAATGAGGGTAATGACGAAAGAGGGTGATGGAGGGAGCTGGTAAGAGAGGGAGGGGGAGTAATAATGATGGTAACGGCAGATAGAGGATAATGGAAGGAGGGGAGAGGGGGTGAGGGAGGGGTGAGGGGCGGGGGGTGAGGGAGGGGTGAGGGGAGAGGGGGTGAGGGGCGGGGGGTGAGGGGCGGGGAAGAAGGGAGGGATCTGGTCATAACGAGGAAGCTGACGAACTCATAACATACCAACCCCCCCCCACCCCCTACCCCCTGTCCATTTTCCCTAGTGACGTCATCGACAGAGCTGGCTACCTACGTTTCGGTTACAAAAACAATGATTCACAATAATAACCTCCCCCCCCCTCCCCTCAACCCCTCCCCCATTACCTCCCCTCAACCCCACCCCCATCCCCATTACCTCACCTCAACCCGTCCTCTCCCCTCACCCCCATAACCTAACCTAACCTTAATTTAACTTTAACAAATTACTTAATATCTGGACCTTATTAGAATGTTAAATAAAGACGCATCTTCCACCAGTAAACAACACGGCTCTGTATTCTTGTAAACATTAGGACAAACAAACACAAGAAAATAATGTCAGTGTTTAGTGGTTGTGTTCAGGGAAAGAATTGGTTCATAGTGGTATTACCGACTATTTATTCCTACTAGTAATAGTATTAATAACTGTAGTAATAGTATCAATAATAGTAGGAAGAGTAGTCGCAGTTGTAGTAATATTAGTAATAGTCGCAGTAGTGGACAAAGACGTAGTAGTTGTTGTAGTAATAGTAGTAGTAGTAGTTTCACCACATCATTATTTTCACCATCAATAACACCACAACACACCATCATCACCACCTCGTTGCACCACCACAACACACCATCATCACCACCTCGTTGCACCACCATAACACACCATCACCACCACATTGCACCATTAGTTCCCCTCGGCCTTCACCCCCCGCTGCTGGTAGACTCATAGCCAAGTACAGGAGAGAGGCGCCAATTAAACCCCACTATCTATCTTAACAAGGGGCCAGCCAGGGCAAAAGAGTTGACCCACCTCAAGACGCCACCCACCCACCGCCCCCCTCTCTCAAATATAAAACACCTTCCCTGTTATCTACTCACCGCTTACCTGTCACGCAGTCATCACCTCACACCTCTCTTAACTCACTAATAAGCTACAGAATCACCCACACCAATAATTCCCTCTGTACTATTAATCTCAAAAACACAATTCCCGAGTTACTTGTTTGTGAAGAGGAAATTAATTTATACATGACTACAGAAGGCAGGTAGGTTGTTTACAAAATGATATTTGTTATTTTTGTAGCGTTATATCACCAAACACTTGAGACGGTCGGGTTCTTGGCCGTGTCGTATCTATTAGAATGTTGTTTTCAGAGGCTATTGACTGGCTATTAAATGACTATTGACTTAATTGATCCCACCCCCCCCCCTTCCTCTCGACCCTCTCTCCTTCCTTCCCTTCAGTTGACCCTTCATCACAACACGTCCTCCCATCATTTGCCATCACCTCCCACCCCCCCCCCCCCAACCAACTCCCTCTAATAAGCCACTGCAACCACCCTCCACTCCAATCCCTACCAACACCTGAACCTCCAATCCCTACCAACACCTGTCATTAAATAAAGGTGTCTCAAGTATACCACTATTCACTACTAGGAAAATATAACACTAACTACAACACCAAGCTAGGAAAACAAGAACAAGATAAAGCATAATTTTCCTCTACACTAAAATAACGAGACTAGAAGAAATTTTCATTGAGGAAAAATACACCTCGGAGTCACCTGATGATTAAACACCCTAACACTATTTGGGGGGGTTAGGTTAGGTTAAGGAGTCTTGTTCGTGTTAACTCCCCCCAACATTGGTGTGTGGTCTGGCTGCCGGATGCTCCACAGATTAATACCGAGACGAGTTTTTCTACCTAATCCATCTTCATTAACGTAAACTTGTAGGCAGTGATGTAATCAGTGTGGGGGGGGGGGGGGGGGGTTGTCTTAACACCTGCTGCTTGCTGCTCTCTCGCATGTGTTAGGTGCCACAACAGCTGCAATTACCCAAGGCTGATTTGTACAGGTTTTATAATGAATGCAGTTTTTAAATGATAAGAGCGATAGGGGTTGGGTGTACAGTAAATGGGACTGCCCAGTATGAGCCAATAGACCCGCTGCAGTTTCCTCCATTCTTACGCTCCCCACCACGACAACTACCACCACCACATCCCCCCCCCCCCCGTGTCCCAAACTTGCCTGCCATCTCGAACTTTATTACTTCACTCTCGACCGTGTTTGTTGACCGGTGTTTACTGAATTAATGTCCGGAGGGGGGTGAGGAGGGGGGGTGAGGAGGAGGAGGGGGGGTGAGGAGGAGGAGGGGGGGTGAGGAGGAGGAGGGGGGGTGAGGAGGAGGAGGGGAGGTGAGGAGGAGGAGGGGGGTGAGGAGGAGGAGGGGGGTGAGGAGGAGGAGGGGGGTGAGGAGGTGGGGGGTGAGGAGGAAGAGGGGGGTGAGGAGGAGGAGGGGGGTGAGGAGGGGAGGGGGTGAGGAGGGGGTGAGGTGAGGAGGTGGGGGGTGAGGAGGGGGTGAGGTGAGGAGGTGGGGGGTGAGGAGGAGGGGGGTGAGGAGGAGGGGGTGAGGAGGGGTGGAAGATAGCAAGAGGATAGGAGGATGAAGAGGGTAGAGGAAGAGGCAAAGAGGAGAGGGGATGTGGGAGAGAAAGGGAGGGTGTGGGGGGGGGGGGTTGCAGAAAGGGAAGTGAAGGGAAGGGGAAGTGAAGGTAAGGGGGTGAAGGGAAGGAAGAGAAGGGCTAAAGAGGGAGTACCTAAACCTATTTTATCCAGTTCTCTGTTTAACTTAAGTTCCGGACCACACTAGTTCCTCCTAACTCTGTACACTGACGCGTCTGTCGTTGGTTTCTGAGGCAGCGACACAAATAAATTCATATATTCTCTGCTGTAGGATATACTATTATTTTAAAGGATATATTAGAGAAGAGTAAGTATATAAGAGGGAGATATACCGCATATCCTAGTACTGCAAGGGGTATATTTTTAAAGAGGTATATAATAATAATAATAATAATAATAATAATAATAATAATAATAATAATAATAATAAAAATAGCAACAATAATAAAAAACAAATAATAATAGTAATAGGAATCCAACCTAACCTAACCTAGCCTAGCCTAACCTAACTTATCGTAACCAAACCCCTAACCTAACCTAAGGTGGTTAATCTTCAGGTGAAATAAGCTAGAGTGGAGATTCTTCAAGTGATCCCATAAAGCTATTACTGTTAACCTGTCAGCCAGAAACACAAATATAGGTATACCAGTTATTTATTATATGGCAACAGTTATAGTGTTGCCATAACCCAGATACGAGTATAGCGTATCACACACACACACACACACACACACACACGTGATGTATACACTAGAATGGAATCACTTTGCTTACCAATGATCTGCAAAGTTACAATGGAGTGAATACAAATTGCTTATACTGGCTAACAACACCCCCCTAGCACTGTGTGTGTGTGTGTGTGTGTGTAATTCTTCAGGTAATCCAAATTTCCAATGTTTACAATTTACAAGCAACACAAAACAGCAATAACAAAACCAACAACACGTTTTAAACTGGTCAGGAACAGGAGAAGGTCAAAAGGTCAGCTTAGATGTGACCCGACCTCACTAATCTAGGCAGCCTCCACACCCACCGACCCACGTCCACCCACCCAAGCCATGCCCATAAATCATAATAGAATTCTTTAAAATTAACGAAACATCTGAACACCAAAAGACTTCACCCCAGATTATTGCACCTGAGGATTAAGTAACCTATAACCTCATCTACTATCACCATTAACACTACTACCACTATCATAACTATCACCATCACCTACCACCATCATCTACCACCACCACTAACACCACCACTAACACCACCACAAACACCACCACTAACACCATCACAAACACCATCACTACCACCATCACAAACACCATCACTACCACCACCAACACCATCACAAACACCACCACTAACACCATCACAAACACCATCACAAACACCACCACTAACACCATCACAAACACCATCTTAATGTATTCAACACCTATCCCGCATCCCAATGACCAGATGGCAGCCACCACACCCACACAACACATTTGCCAACCAAAACACGAACAGTCTCCAACACAACTCAACACACACACACTATACACCACACTTTCACGAGAAGCTGTAGAAGTAGTATTCATCACCACACACCACTCAAGGTAATGTGTGTCCTTAATTAATGCAGGTAAACAGAGGACAGGTGTAACATAGACTGTATTACCACATGAGGTATAGAGGTGTGATTTCTTTGTCAAATGTTAATTGGTGAAAGTTTATATCACCTGTGTGTGTGTGTGTGTGTGTGTCCCAGCTGAAGGTAAACAAGAGGTGTAAACCAAAGGTAAAAAAGACCAGTTGGGAGGACCTCTTCTCTCTGCATTCCTCAGGGGGTTTCACTTCCTTCCTTCTTTCATTCCTCTCTCTCTCTCTCTCTCTCTCACACACACACAGACGCTACATGAAGGGGAGGGGGGAGAGGGGGAAAGGAAGAGAGGAGGGGAGGGGGGGGGGGAAAGGGATGGGAAAAGGCGGGAGGCGGTGGTCAATAAGCCAGTGAGCCAGGTGGGAAAGTAAAAATACCTGGTTACTAGTGTTACCTAATGATGCAGCTCATTAACATACAGCTGGTGGAAAGAGAGAGAGAGAGAGAGAGAGAGAGAGAGAGAGAGAGAGAGAGAGAGAGAGAGAGAGAGAGAGAGAGACCAACCGTTCGTCTACAACCCACCACAATGCTCCCTCACCACGACCCCCTACCCCCATCACACGGCCCCCTCCCCCTCACCACATGGCCCCCTTCCCCTCACCACACGGCTCCCTCCTCCTCACCACATGGCTCCCTCACCACCACAAGACGATCCCCTCCCCCCTCACCACCACAACACGACCCCCTCCCCCATCACCACCACAACACGACCCCCTCCCCCATCACCACCACAACACGACCCCCTCACCACCACACGACCCCCCCCCCATCACCATCATCACAAGCGTTTCACCAGCACCTGACAATTACTGCATAATGCAACACAAGGTCTGGCCAGTTCGTGGGTAGGGGGATGAACCGCTGGCCACCTGATTCCTGCTAAGACTCAACAGTATTATGAATCAACACAGATACTCTCATATATAGTACTCGAAGGCTCCTGTTTACGTCAAGACTCACACCTAGACTCATAACAAGACCCACACAAAGACTCATAACAAGAGTACATTATTTTTTCCCACGAACGCATCTAAAAGGAGTTAAATAAACGTCCTTCAAGGGTTAAACCCATCATCAAAGAATTAAACCACATTACTAACATAAAAAATCCAAAACATCGTCGAAATTAAACCAAAACCGAACCATACCTACCATTTTTAATAGTTAGTGAAAGGGGAAAATTTGAACCTAAAAACCTCTAAAGTGTCGATAAGACCCTGATCTCACCTCCACCTGTAACCTTTAATTAAGAAAACATTTACCTGAGCTTCCCGAGCATCATTAAAGTTTACACAAGAACCTAAGTGTTTTATTGTTTACTATCGTGACGGAGAGAGAGAGAGAGAGAGAGTCCCCACTGTTAAGAAAATAAAAGTACAATAAATGAACAAGTAACGTTACAGTATACTACTTCCAACTGGTGTGAACTGAGCCATGCAGAATATTACCAACATTCCAACGGTTGAATCTCCCACAGTCTACCTAGGAAGGGGTTGGGGCCACTAGCACAAAAACTAGCTCCCTCCCTCCCTCCTTTATTCTTCTCTGCCTCCATTATTATTCTTTCCTCTCCTATACCCTTCTCTTCTACCTTCGTTCCTTATCTTCTAACCTTATTCCCTTCCCACTGTTTCTCTCTTTACCCCTCTCCCCCCCTCCCTCTCCCTTCTCTTCCACCCTCCCTCCCATTCCCACCCCTCTACCCTTCCAACCTTCCTCCTACCCTCCCTACCAACCCACCCGTCTAATGCTCCTCCCCTGCCCACGACCGCCCATGGCCCACAGTACCTGCACAGCAAATTGATGTTCACACTCTCACCTGCTTGCCCCTGAGTGTATAAATACCAAGGTTGACGGCGTGGAAATTTTACCTGGTCTAAAACCCGCCAGATGTAATGAGCCCAGCTGTTAACGACGTGGGATAGGGTTAGCGGATATCCTAGGGTTAGCGGATACCCTCTGATGTACATATCCTACAGTATAGTACCTCAGAGTAAAGGAGCGAAATAAATTCTTAGTATTATCCATTAACAACAATAAAAAAAAATAATAATAGCAAGAACAATAACAATAATAATAACAACATCAATAATATTACAATAACAACAATATAAACAAAAATAATAAAAGCAAAGAACAACACTAATGATAATCCGTACAGGTGTTCCCATCACCCATCACACGATTTCTTTCCTCTTCTTTCACCACTTCTTTCATTCTTCTTCACTATTACTCTCATGGTCAGCGTCCCAATGAAAGAAGTCCCATCAGTTCACTCTCTCTATTCACTCCTGGTCGCAACATCACGCCATTCTGCATCATGCCATTCTACCATTACGTCATTCTACATCATGCCATTCTATCATCACGTCATTCTACATCATGCCATTCTACCATCACGCCATTCTACATCATGCCATTCTATCATCACGTCATTCTACATCATGCCATTCTACCATCACGTCATTCACTCCCCACCGTGCATGCCATTCCCCACCGCCCTTCCACAGGCTTGAATCTCATCATGGTTCGCGCCTTTCACTCCTCTCAATACTGGATCTCTTCGTCTTTACACGTTTTTACAGGTGTAAAGGGGTAGGGGGGGGGTAGAGGTGAGGGAGGGAGGGTAAGGGTGAGGGAGGGAGGGAGGGTAGGAGGGAGGGAGGGAGGGAGGGTAGGGGTGGGTGAGGGAGGGAGGGAGGGAGGGTAGGGGTGAGGGAGGGTAGGTGTGAGGGAGGGAGGGAGGGAGGGAGGGAGGGTAGGGGTGAGGTAAGGGAAAAGGGAGGTTGAAGTAGTGAAGGGTAGAAGAACAGGAGTGAGGGGAGAAGAAGGGAGGGGGGAGGGGTACGGGAAAAGGAAGGTGAAGGGAGGGGGGATAGAGAGGGAGGGGAAGAGGGGAAGATGAGGGATAAAGAGGGAGGAGAAGGGGTAGTAGTGGATAGAGAGGGGAGGGGGGAAGGGGATAAGCTCAGTTGGTGGTAGCGGTGGACTGGGCACAGTGGAGGAGGAAGAAGATGGCGACACACACACTTAGAAATATCACGAGCCAGGGGAATCTGTTGGCCTCTCTCCCTCTTTGATGATGGTGAGGGAGAAGGGGGAGAGGGGGGAGGGAGATAGGGAGGGAGAGGAGAGAGAGGGGTCGACGGCCAGTAATGTATTCCGGGCAGGTGTTCAATGATAGGCCTGTGTCCAAGTCCAAATTCTCAAAGAGTCTTACGTTAAATATTCCTCTTAACTGGAGACCTAAGACTCCAGCTGACTGGTTGATGAAGTAACTAGTGACTGAATGACTGACTGGAGACAATAGACTGGTATGATTAACTAGAGACATTAGACCGTAACTGACTAACTCATCTTAATTAATTCACTAAAATAAAGACCCAAATTAAATAAAAACTAGAGAAACAGACAGACAAACAAACAGACATAATGTAAACATGACGCCACATCCACTTCAAAATATTTACGTATGATATCTTGAACAACTAATCACACCACAATAAACTTTCATAAATAAATAAATAAATAAATAAATAAACCCACAAATACAACAATAAATAAACAAATACTGAACAATACCAACCAGAAAAAATCGACCAATATTTTAATCTTTATCACACTCAATAACCTAACCTAACCTAACCTAACCTAACCTAACCTAACCTAACCTAACCAACACCGTAAATTAAAACACACTTATATAATCAACATTTACCTGTACAGTCACTAATAGCCTTTTCAAAATAATTAATTAATATACACCTGAGTTCTTATAGCACACAGGTAAACACGCATCACCTTTAATTCATTCTCAGGTATAGTGAAAGTAGTGTGTGTGTGTGTGTGTGTGTGTGTGTGTGTTTCTGTGTATGGTGGTGGTAGTAGTGAACCTTGACCTGCTCCTTGGGGGGTTACACTATACCCCCCCCCCCACACACACACACCTGCCTACTGCGTTAAAGACAGGTAATTCTGGCTCTATGAAACACAACCTCGCCAATATATTTTTATACCTCACACCACAATCTTTAAAAGTAATAATAGTAAACCTAAGCACGACTAAATATCACAAAAAAGGGAATTTTCGACCGTATATAAAGACTCAATAAACACCACCTTTACTTCAACTCCCCGTAGCACACACACACACACACTAAAATTTTCCTCCACCTAAATCATTAACGATGTTATTACGAGACAGGTGAGGAAATATCTATTACAGGTAGGAGACATACATACATACATACATAAATGAGGGTATGTATACATTTAGGAAATCGTATACAAATTCCATAGACATCTGTGCTCTCAGAGACTCACATAAATACTGAATAATGTATAAAAAACACATTGGTATTTATTCACACACGTACACTGCATACGTACACACTAATTCACTCCCTCATGTAAACAAACACACATACATATGCATGCTAATGTACCCCCCACCTACACACACACACACACAGTTAAGGTATATGTACACACTTGTAAACAACACACACAGTTGGGGTACATTTCCACACTTGTACACACACACACACACACACACACGCGACCAAAACTCTCACTTTTCCTCACAACTTTAGGCACCGACACAGCTGGACCCCACCACTACCACTACTATATATGGCTGCAGTGTCCCCTCCTTTCCCCTCCCCTACCCTTCTCTCCCCCCTTACCCTCCCTCCTCCTCTACCCTTCTCTCTCTCTCTCTCTCCCTCATTCCCTTCTCTTCCTCCCTCCCTTTATACCCCAAACTCGCCTCACTCCCTCCGTGATATTAAATTCCTGAGACAAGTTTAGAGAGAGAGAGAGAGAGAGAGAGAGAGAGAGAGAGAGAGAGAGAGAGAGAGAGTAGATCCCCCCCCCCCCCCCCCACACACAAACGAGGAGTCGACGGAGGTCTGGTGTGTGTGTGTGTGTGTGCGTGTCTGTCTGGTACTCAAGCGGCTGGTTTTAGAATACGGACCTTAGCGTTACTACTATTGCCACTACCTCCATTACTACTACTACTACTACTACTACTACTACTACTACTACTACTACTACCACCACCACCACCCCTACTACCACTACTCTTTCTACTACTATTTCCCCTTATTAACTACCACCATTATCCCCACCACTAACCACTTCACTAACACACCTACTAGTATTATAGTAGTTAATAATTAGGTGAAATAAGCTAGGGTGGGGATTCTTCAGGTGACCCCCCACACGTCTGACTCTCTGGACACACACACACACACTTGACACTGGTGGCGGAGGACTCGAGAAACACTGTTTATAAAATCCCTTGATGCTGGTATAACTACGTATTAATATCTCTGGGCAAGCGTTCTACAGTTAGGCATCTACGAGGGAGGGTATGAGCCGTAGTTAATGGATGGTAGTTATACAGGGGGGATTGGCAGGTGTTATTGACGTGTTGCTGAGGGTTTGTTTTCGTGGGAACTATGAGGGATCAATGGTGTGGTGTGTTGTGGTGTGGCGTGGAGGGGTGGCGTAGCCTGGAAGGTGGTGTGGCGGGGTGGGGGGGTGGTGGGGTGGAGGGGGGACGTGGAGAGGAGGGGTGAATGGTGGAGAAGAAGGTAGATACTGACAGATAAAAGACGGAGGAATGTTGGAGAATATGAGGAGGAAGAGTAGCGATGGAGGGAAAGTATGGGGAGTGTCTGGCAGTAGTAGTGGTGGTGGTGGTGAGGGTGGTAGTAGTGGTGGTGAGGGTGGTAGTAGTGGTGGAGAGGGTGGTAGTAGTGGTGGAGAGGGTGGTAGGAGTGGTGGAGAGGGTGGTAGGAGTGGTGGAGAGGGTGGTAGTAGTGGTGGTGGAGAGGGTGGTAGTAGTGGTGGTGGAGAGGGTGGTAGTAGTGGTGGTGGAGAGGGTGGTAGTAGAGGTGGAGAGGGTGGTAGTAGAGGTGGAGAGGGTGGTAGTAGTGGTGGAGATGGCGGTAGTAATGGTGGAGAGGGTGGTAGTAGTGGTGGAGAGGGTGGTAGTAGTGGTGGAGAGGATGGTAGTAGTGATGGTGGTGGAGGACAGCGCCGCATCGATCCCAGGATAACGAAGTGGTGGCCTCTCACTATGGCCCCGCACCTCCCTCCCTCCCTCCCTCACGCGCAGGTACAAACAGTATTCCCCCACACCCCCGCTAAGAACAACACCCCCCCTCCCTCCCTCCTCTCTCCCGTAAACAAAGACCTTTTCTAAGTCTTTGGCTATTCAATAAAAGTCTACCCAAAAGACATAAGGTATTTAAAAAGGTCTTAAAAAGGGGGTCTTCATTTAGTCTGGGGGGGGGGAGGAGGCATTTATAAACCTCTCCATAAGTCACTTGGTCACACACACACACACACACACACACAGATCCCGTCAAAACCGTGAAGACTGATAGAGGTGCAGGGTAATAGTGTAGGTTAGATTAGCATTGGGATGGTTAGTTAATTAGACATCCTAAGTCTATATGTAAGTGGGGTTAGGATAGGTTAGGTTAGATTAGATTCAACAGGTGAAATAAACTAAGGTGCCTAATCTTCAGGTCGATTCATGGCCAATTCAGCAAGTAGTCGAAATTACACCGGGACTGTAACCCGTAGCTAAAGACGCCTCATACACCAGCTGTGAGAGGTATTGACATAAATTACAGTGTAGCGTGGAACTGTGATGGTGACTCCACCTACCCACACGCCACCAATACATCGACTCCACCTTCACCACCGTCTGTATCATACACCAACCAAACCTTTTCCCTGATAAATTTCACACACACACACACACACACACACATATACAGTAAGTAAAAAAAACACAATCATGAACACACACAATCATGAACACACACACACACAATCATGAACACACACACACACAATCATGAACACACACACACACACAATCATGAACACACACACACACAATCATGAACACACACACATATACATACATAACAACTACATCGCATCCAGTCACACAATGCGGGAATAAAAAAAAACAGCAGTTATCACACAGTAAAACTTCACCATTACCCGAATTCACTATCTGCATGACCCCCCCCCCCCACCACCCCACTCATCCCCCACCACCCCACTCAGCCGAACACCAACCCCTTCAACAACCCCTCCCCACTCATCCACCCCTAACACCCACTCACCAACCCCACCCAGCCACTCACCATTCCCCCTCCACATCACCACCCATCCCACTCAACCCCACTCCATCCCACTCAACCGTTTCTAGGTATAGCCGACACAACCTTGAACTAAACCCTTGATAAATACATCTTTTTATTCTCTCCTCCCCAGAACATAACACAGAGACGCTATCAGTCTCCTCTGTCGTCCTCACCACCATCAAGGAATTGCAGCCGAATTAACCTAACCTAACCTAATCTAACCTAACTTAACCCAACCTAACCTAACTTAAACCAACCCAACCCACCCTAATCTATCTTATCCTAAGCTAACCTATACCTGTAATAAACTAAGCTATACCTGTAATATACTAAGCTAACCTGCACCTCCTCCTCTACACACCTGAGAGGGCCCCCACAGTACTTGAAGCTGCTAGACAGGTTGTGAAATCAATAGCTTGGAGAATATGAACCCAAATTGTACCTGTACCCTCCATAATATTACAACAGTATTCAGTAACTATATCATGCTGACCTGACCTAACCTGTACCTGTAATAACCTAACCAAACCTAATCTCGAAACTATATCATGGTAACCTAATCACGTAACTATATCATGGTAACCTAATTTCGTTCATGTAATTATATACTGTACATTTTGTGTGGCGGAGGGGGGAGGGGGGGGGGGGATTCCGTCCATCAGGTGATTCCAAGAAAGTACAGGTACAGTAATTAACACGTTCCATTATCTGAGACAGGTGTTGCCTTAATCTACATAATGAGTAAAAAAAAAAAATTCATGAGGAAGAGTTTATTTACCTTAGTTATTTCCAGGTTTGTTTACAGATATATATATTATTACCATTCACAGCGTACAAACATGCTAGTAGTAGAGAGGATCACCTGAAGATTAGCCCCCTCTCCCTCCAGCTTATTTCACCTAGAGTTTATGCACCTTAACATCATTTAGGGTGGATGATGTTAGATTAGCGTTAGGTTAGGTTAGTGTTAAGGTGGTTAGGTTAGGTTAAATAAGCTAAGGAGGGCTAATCTTCATGTGATCTCTTACTTTTCAAATATTTCAGAATATGTTTTGTTTTCTGCCACACCAAACGCCATCACAGCTCTTGTCTTTGTTACGAGAGAGAGAGAGAGAGAGAGAGAGAGAGAGAGAGAGAGAGAGAGAGAGAGAGAGAGAGAGAGAGAGAGAGAGAGAGGAACAGTAGCAGCAGCATTAAGTAGCTTCATCCCCAAAGGAGCTGATCTTCCTGTTGATTGATTGATGGGTGGGTGGGTGTGTGGGTGGGTGGTTGGATAGGTAGACAGTGTGGGGCGGTGAGCGTACCCAGCGGCCTCGTCAAGGTACAAACGCACACACACACACAGGTCATTGCCCTTACTCCTTGCCGTCTACCTCACCCCCAACATTGCGCACGCTCCCTCATTGTACTCTGAAACACACACACACACACATCCCTCTCATGTGACAGGCTATCTCCCCACCCCTCTCCCTCTCAACACAGCCGTTCTATCCCGTTATTAAGGTCCTTA